>JAYEVK010000401.1:0-145198 GCA_036346275.1 Otatea glauca | reverse complement strand
AAAAGAAAAAGAGAAAAGAAGAAGAGGGGGCCATTAGAAAGGAGTCCAACCAAGCTCGAGGAAGACTAAAATCGAAAAGACTTACCCCTGGTGCCTTCCCCGTGGGCCGCCTCCTCGACTCAAGAATGGGTGCACCCTCTTTCGAGAGGGGACACCGACTGCAGTAGTCGGCGACCACCGCCGAGAGGCATCGTGTCGCGTAGATGTGGATGGCAGCGAGGGCCTCCTGGTCGGCCGTCGAGTCCTCGGGCTCTAGGGTCTCGCGCTTGCTGTCGACGGCGGCACCATTGTACGCAAGCCCGCCTCCCTCGCCCTTCTTCAAGTAAAACCACTTCTCCGTCCACGGCCCGAGGGAGTCCCGGGTCGGGACTTGAAGAAAAGTGCAAAGAAGTCCAGTCCACAGCTGGAAGTATCGACACCCGACTACGGGGTCCTTCGAGGTGCGGAACAAGGAGTAAAAGCGAAAAAAGAGGGAAGGGTGGGAACGAACCCCAGAAATCTCTCACAAAGATGGGAAAAGATAGAAAGAAGAAGGATTGAGTTCGGTACCAGATTGACGAGATCGATCTTGCATTGTGCGAGAACGACTGCCAAGAAGTCACTGGGTCCGCATCAAGAGCGCTCATCGCCCGCTAATGATCTAGTCCTCTCGAGTACGGCTCACCTCCTACTGGGAGCCACTGTCGGTGGGTCCAATAGGCCCAGCGTCTCCAGCTCTTTCATCCTCTCCACACTCAGAGTGCTCTTCCCGAACTTGGCCATGGCGCTTGGAGGAAAGGAGTTGGTTGGGAGGGGAAGAAGACAGCAAGCAAGAAAGCTAGAGCACAGCGCAGAAGTGGGGAACTTCTGAAGTGTGTGTTGGCTTCGGGTTTTAAAGAAGCTCAATCTCTAACACCTGGCGTCGGTTACTCCTCAAAAGGCACGCTGAGACTTTCGGGCAGGGAACACGAACCGCCACGGTCGTGCCTCTTCGGCTTTTCCCCCTCCGAAAGCTCGAAGTATCGTGTCCCGTGTCCGTTGTCCTCCCTGTCCGAACATGAGGCGTCGTGAACTGCCTCCTCGACTCCTCTGTAGGAAATCAGCGAGAGCCCGAAGGCCCCGCACGCTTACGATTCAAGACGTAACAACGAAAGCCCAAGCTTTTCCGGGCACAACCACATAGAAGACCTCCGGGGGGTCCCCAGATGTGAGGCCGCGCTCGACTAGGGGGCCGACCCCTCTTCATAGACATCAGACTCAAGAACGCCCCAAGTTTCAGGATTGTTCCTTGAGCCTCGGGGGCTAGCTGTCGGGGATTGGTAGCCCCGCCACGTGTAAGCATCCCCCCGGGTCTCGTGGCCGCTTCCCTCGAGCTCGAGGGCTTGTCTCCGACCAAGAAGGTGCACTCCCCAAGCCCGAGCTTGGGTCCAGTGAGCTCGGGCAAAGGCGCATGAACAAGGACCCGGTTTGAGATTCACGCCGACACTGCACTCCTGTAAAACGCTTTGTAATAATTTATCTCTCTCGTGTAAAAACTCTCCCCTGTGTGGGGATGAGTGCAAAAACTGCCCCTACACGGGAACTAGGACCTATCAACTACCAACGACTACCGTCAGCCCTCAACGACTGCTGGCGCCTCTCAGCAACTCCTGTCGACTCGCCACGAGCACCTGACATCAGCCTCGGGACAAGGTAGCTAAGCTCCCAGAGGGCTATAAAAGGCGATGGATCACCCCGACCTCGGGCGGGTCCTTTTTTTCCTTTTCCCCCATGAAGAATAGAAAAGATACCCGAACTCCCCCTCGCAGCTTCGCTTTCGAGTGGCTCCGAGCTTGGGTCCCGCTTGTATTCTCCCGTGGAGCTTCATATACATCTTTCGCCTCAGGGCAAGACTGGACTAGAGCTATGACTCAACCCGGGGCTCGAACAAGTATAAACCTCGTGTTCATCGATTCTTCCGTGATGTGCACCGTGTGACGCGCGCCATTCCCGAACGAGCATGACCTCGGATCTTGCCCTCACACGATCTACTCACATCCCCCCTCTGCGGTCGACGGTTCCGATCGTCAAAACAAACCCACCGAATCGACTTCGTATGCACCCTATCTCATTTCGGGGAGTGTTTCAATCCATCCGAGTCGGTGTTAAATATTCCTAACGACGGGTCCGAATTGGCACTTTAGACTTCCAGCGTACAAAAAAAAGTCATAGAATGAAACTGAGTGGCAAACCCCCCAATGGACTTCACATGCACCAAAGCTCACTTCGGGGTGTGTTTCGAATCCGTCCGAGTTGGTGTTAAATATTCCTCACAAGGGTTCCAATTGGTATAGTGCACACCCATGTGTGCGAAAAAAGTCACAGAAAGAAACTAAGAGACAAACCCCCCGAATTGACTTAATATGCGCCCTAACTCATTTTGGTTTGTGTTTTGAATCTGTCCAAGTCGGTGTTAAATGTTCCTCATGACGGGTCGCAATTTGCAATGTAGATTCCATGCGTGCATGAAAAAAGTCACAGAATGAAAATTGAGTACTAAACCCCCTGAATGGACTTCATATGTGCCCTATGTCATTTCTGGTTGTGTTTCGAATCCGTTTGAGTCGGTGTTAAATATTTCTCACGACAGGTCCCAATTGGCACTATAGACACCATTTGTACAAAAAAAGTCAGAATGAAACAGAGTGACAAACCCCACGAATGGACTTCGTTTGCACCCTAGATCATTTCGGGGTGCGTTTCAATCTTTCCGAGTAGGTGTTAAATATTTCTCACGAAATGTCCCAATTGGCACTGTAGACCCCATGTGTACGAAAAGAAGTCACAGAATGAAACTGAGTGCCAAAACCCCGAATGGACTTCGTATGCGCCCTAGCTCATTTTGGGATGCGTTTGAATCCATCCGAGTCGGTGCTAAATATTCCACACGACGGGTCTCAATTGGCTCAGATTCGTATGCGTATGAAAAATGTCACAGAATCGTAACCGAGTGCCAAACCGCACGAATGGACTCCATAAGAGCCCTAGCTCATTTTGGGTTGTGATGAGGACATCACTACTACAGATATGACCACATTTGGTTGTGCCAACTCTAACACGTCATCCACGGGCCAAGAAGAGAGAGAGATCAAGTCCATCACGTTCTGGAATCCAATTCGGCCTCCTGGGACAGCATCGACTTCAAATATGAATAACTTTTGCATACTGACTCCGATTTGGGTGATCTTGGACTTGATTGAAAGCTTACATCGAGATATTTCCAATGGATCTAATCCCAGCTCCAGATTTATTTTGTATTAGTCGAAATCATCTAAACAATACACTACAATACTGTTTTGGGCTGTTTCGGGCCTTGTAAGCGTGTGGGGGCCCAAGCCCAAGTTGTGTGTGCCCCCCTGGCTGCACACAACCCTAGGACATCCCTCTCACATCCATCCCTCTTATAAATCAAGAGTCCGCTTTAGACACTTGGGTTTTGTTTGATTAGTTTAGCCTATTGCAAACTTTGAGTATTCGAGTTGTGCTGGACAACCACCTTGTCAAGACCTTCAATAGAAGCCCACCGAGTTTTGCCTTCATTCATATTTGCAATTTCAGATTGCTTTTACTATTGTTCTTGCTTGTTCTTCAGTTGCTTGCAGGAATTGCACTTCGTGTTCAGGTTGATCGTGCCTACGGCAAGATCAATAACACTCCGGAGTTGGTTTAGTAATTGTTAAGGCACAGTCGTCATACGCTGTAGTCGGATCGTCAAAGTCGGTTCCACCAAATCGATAGTTATCGCTCTCATCGAAAGATTGGGACACAACCTTACATCTGGTGGCATTTCGAATCAGTCCGAGTAGATGTTAAGTATTACTCACGCTGGGTCCTAATTTGCGCTGTAAACTCAATGCATGTACGAAAAAAGTCACAGAACGGAACAGATTGACAAGCCCACCGGATCGACTTCGTATGCACCCTATCTCATTTCGGGGACTGTTTTGAATTCGTCCGAGTCGGTGTTAAATATTCCTAACGGCAGGTTCGAATTGGCACTTTAGACTTCTAGCGTACGAAAAAAGTCAGAATGAAACTGAGTGGCAAACCACCCAATGGACTTCACATGCACCCAAGCTCACTTCGGGTGCGTTTTGAATCCGTCTGAGTTGATGTTAAATATTCCTCACACGGGTTCCAATTGGCATAGTACACACCCATGCGTACGAAAAAAGTCACAGAATGAATCTAAGAGGCAAACCCCCTGAATGGACTTCATATGCGCCCTAACTCATTTTGGGTTGTGTTTCGAATCTGTCCGAGTCGGTCTTAAATATTCCACATGACGGGTCGCAATTTGTAATGTAGATTCCATGCGTGTACGAAAAAAGTCACAGAATGAAAATTGAGTACTAAACCCCCTAAATGGACTTCATAGGCGCCCTATCTCATTTCGGGTTATGTTTCGAATCCATTCGAGTTCGTGTTAAACATTTCTTATGGTGGGTCCCAATTGGCACTGTAGACTCTATTTGTACGAAAAAAGTCACAGAATGAAACTGAATGCCAAACCCCACGATTGACTTAATAAGAGCCCTAGCTCATTTCGGATTGCGTTTTGAATTATTCTGAGTCGGTGTTAAACATTCCTCACAATAGGTCACAATTGGCACTTTACACTCCATGTGTACAAAAAAGTAACAGAATAAAACAGAGTAACAAACCCACCGAATGGACTTCATATGCGCCGTAGATCATTTCGGGGTGAGTTTATATCGTTCCGAGTTGGTGTTAAATATTTCTCACGAAGCACCCAATTGGCACTGTAGACCGCATGCGTACGAAAAGAAGTCACAAAATGAAACTGAGTGCCAAAACCCCGAATGGACTTCGTATGCGCCCTAGCTCATTTTGGGGTGTGTTTTGAATCCATCCGAGTCAGTGCTAAATATTCCTCACGACAGGTCCCAATTGTCTCTATAGAGTCCCATGTGTATGAAAAAAAAGTCACAGAATCAAAACTGAGTACCAAACTGATGAGGACATCACTTTTTTCGGGTACGCCCACAGCAGATGCTGCCACAACTCCTCATCCTATACAAGGACCGATCACTCGAGCTCGTGCACGTAAACTGAATTATCAGGTACTTTCGTTTCTTGGCATATCTAATGACTTGAAGAACTATTTGATGCTGCCTGAAACAGATTGTGTTATTCTGTTAAGGAATGAAGGTCCTAGCGCGATGATGGTGAATGGACACGAAGATGATTGCAGAAAGGGAAGGAGTTCTCTATTTGACCACAAGATCCTGAAGTCTCCATGATTTCGGCAGCAAAGAGAGTGGTGCTGCGTCACCCACGAATTGGCCGCATAAATTGGCCCTTACCATGTAATAGAGTCTTTATTTAGAGATAAGAATAATAGGAAGGAGGCCTAGCTAAAGATGGAAAGGAATTTGAGGGAAGGTCTGATTTTCGGCCACAAATCAAGGCATGGCCGAACAGCCCTCCCCCCACTTCTTTTTATACCACGGCCGGCCTCCAAAGAACTCGGATTTCATTGAGTTTAGGTTTAGCCCTTGTGCAAACTGCATTCTTCATTGTGTCGGTTGACCACCAGTAAAGACAGCTTAATCGAATCCCACCTTTGTTTTTCGATTGCTTTTCATCTTATTCTTGCTAGTTCTTTGATTTCTCGCAGAATTGAACTGTGTTCAGTTGACCGCGCTTCTGCAAAGTCAATAACCTTTTGGAGTTGGTTCAGCGATTGCTAAGGCGCAACGTCATCGTGCGGTTGTAGTCGGATCGTGAGGGTCAATTCCACCGAATCGATAATTATCTACCTCATCGAAAGATCGGGCACCCTTCTCTCATCAGGTGGTATCAAAGCTTCGGGTTGCTCGGTGAGAGATTTCTTGTTTTCATTAGTAGTAGATTGTTTCATCTCTATAGTCCAGAAAAAGCCACAAAAAAATAGTAGTAGGTCATCCGCTGTCCAAAACCATCTGTGCCTGCAATTTTCCTTTCAGTATTTGTGCTTTGAATTTTCGGTTGCATTGTCAAGTCTAGTTGCTGATTTCTAGTTCTAGTCGGTGTCTAGTTCATCCCTCTCTAGTGCTTCTGGATCCTTTCAACCTTTCACATCAGTTTTGTTGTTGATATCTTGTGTATTCTGTAGCCTGCCTAGGGCATCCATGCCGTGGTAGCCAACCGTCATTGTTTTGTTTCCTACCATAGAAGAACCTTCTTTATTTGATTTGGCTAGGAAGGAAAGGGTAGGATTCATTACAAGAAAAAGAGAGACAAAAAAAAGAGAAGAAAAAAAATCTGAGATGAGATCTCTTTCCCTAGTTGGGTTCGGTTGACAGGAGATAAGAAAAGATCAGAGGGAAGGAAAGTGTAGCTTTGTTTTGCTTCGGTCTGGATTGAAAAGGAAGGTATAGGCCACCCCTCTCTGGTTTTGGATCTAACTTTCCTTTTGAAAGTGGATTCGGATCCCCTCCGGACACCCTGCACGAAAACTGCCATAACTTTTGCATACGACGTCCGTTCGGGCTGTTCGAGTACTCAAAACGACCGGAACTAAAAGCTACATCCGAAAATTGACAAAGTCAGGTCTAATTGGGTTCCTGAGGCTCTAAAAAATTCGTTCGACCCCAAAAAACATCGTTTAGGGCCTCAAAACGCCCCGGGAAGTTCGGAAAAAAAAAATTCGACCTCAGTTTCAGTTTCAGTTTCATCGGTCTGGGTTAGGATCAGCAACATTGACTAGTACTTTGAACGAATTTTCAACTTTCATTGCTGATTTGAATTATTGCTAATCCTTGCTACATACTGAAGCTTGTCCTAGCTCCACTTTTCTACACCGCGATTTTTCGCTCCACCCGCAATCGCTTACTCAATCTCCGAAAGACATTTGACACCGCCGCTGGCCGCTCACCCTGCTACTACGTGAGAATTGGTAAGAATTGGAGAAAAGCTTGAGAGTCGAGCGACTTGTCACCAAATCTTATTAGTTGATAGGGACTCTATACTTGTGATTTTACTGCTTGTTTTTCCAACTAACAATGTCAGGTACTAACGAGTCTTCGATGAACCACTCACCACGCACCAAGGGGATCATTTCCCATTTCGAGCGCTTTGTGACGCTTACGACGGACGGATTCACAGAGGATGTGCGGCTAACCAACAAGCGACTTGCTCAGCTTGAGGAGTCCCAGGAAGATAGATTCAAGGCCATCGAGAGGGCACAAGAAACTACTAACACTACCCTTGCCACAATCTTGGCTCGTCTTGATGGACTTGTAGGTGCACGCCCAGCAGCCCCTATTGCTGCTCCACAGATAACGGCCATACGTGTTCATCGTGCTCAACGTGTTCCCCTTGCTGCAAACAACGCCGGCGCCTCGACGCGACCAAATCGAAACCGTGGCCTCAGCGCCGACATGGACGACGATGACGTTAACAACTACGAACACTATGCCGGGTGACACCGAGGATGATCATGCCGCCAACCCCAACGATGATCGTGTTCACCGGCGCTTGCGCTTCAACCGACAAGGTATGAGGCGTGATCCCCGCCGTGACCATTCTCATGCTAAGATTAAGTTCACTGTGCCCCCTTTCAATGGAAAATATGATCCTGATGGTTATCTCACTTGGGAACTACTAGTGGATCAAAATTTTGAATGTCATGATTATCCTGAGGAGGGACGAGTTAGGGCTACCACTAGTGAATTTACAGATTTCGCTTCAGTTTGGTGGAGAGAACATTGCCGTAATCATGCTGCTAACATACCCACCACTTGGGAAGCCCTAAAATTACTTATGAGGCATAGGTTTGTTCCATCGTATTATGCTCGTGAATTGTTAAATAAGATGCAACGCTTACAACAAGGTAACAATTCTGTGGAAGAGTACTATCAACGCCATGTATGGGTATGTTGCGATGTGGTTTAGTAGAGAATGAGGAGGCATCTATGGCTAGGTTCTTGGGAGGGTTGAATCGTGAAATTCAAGACATTCTTGATTATAAAGATTACAACTCCATTACTAGGCTATTCCACCTTGCTTGCAAAGCAGAACGTGAAGTGCAGGGCCGCAACACGAGGACACGAGCTAGTTTTTCTGCAGGTCGTACAGGTTCATGGGCACCGCACTCCCCCGCTGCCCCGTTCACCCGTACGTCCACACCTTCATCCTCAAACAACAAATAGCGTCCCACTACATCAAATGCAACGCCACGAGTTTTCGAAGCAACCAAATCAGCACCGCAAGCTCCCACAAAAAGTTCTTCATCGGTTGCTTCGACGGGACGAACCAAGGATGTACAATACCACCGATGCAAGGGCTTTGGACACATCATGCGAGAATATCCTAGCAAGAGGGTTTTGATTATATGTGATGATGGTGAGTATCTTCTTCTAGTGATCTCGACGATGAAACATATGCTATGCTTGCAACTGACCCTGCAGGGCGAGACAACGAACCTGATCATGAGGAGGAACATATTGGAGCTGAAGATGCAGACAAGTATTTTAGCATTATAGTACAATGCGTGCTAAGTGCTCAAGTTCCTCACGCCGAGCAAAATCAGCACCATAATCTGTTCCAAACCAAAGGAGTCGTCAATGAGCGATCAGTTCACATCATTATTGATGGAGGGAGTTGTAACAATTTGGTGAGTATGGATATGGTGGAGAAGCTTGCTTTGTCGACCAGACCTCATCCCCACCCGTATCATATTCAATGGTTCAACAACAGCGGAAAAGTAAAGGTAACTCGTACATGAGGGTACATTTTGCTATGGGTTCATATCATGATTATGTTGATTGCGATGTTGTTCCTATGCAAGCTTGCTCAATGTTACTAGGACGACCTTGGCAATATGATACAGATTGTGTGCACCATGGTAGGACCAACCAATACTCTCTCATGTTTAAAGAAAAGAAAATTGTGCTGCATCCTATGAGTCCTGAGCAAATTGTTAGAGATGAACTTGCTAGAGTTAGTAGAGGGAAGATCCAGAACCTTCTACAAGTGAGAACCAAATTGTGGCTAAAGAGTTTGTGCAACAAACTAAAGGAAAACCTCAGGCTGTTTCGAATGAAATTAAATTGAAGGGGCCGCTTATGCTCGCTACTAAATCTGATTTGGATGAGTTAGAAACTATCAATCTGTTTGCTATGCTCTTGTTTGCACGAAGACCTTGTTTTCGCTCGACGACATACCTTCTTCTTTGCCTCCGGGTCACACTCACATTTTGCAGGAGTATTCTGATGTCTTTCCAAAAGAAGTGCCACCGGGATTGCCACCAATTCGAGGGATAGAACACCAAATTGACCTCATCCCCGCTGCTTCACTGCCCAACCGTGCGCCATACCATACCAACCCTGACGAGACGAAGGAGATTCAGCGACAAGTCCAAGAGCTGCTTGAATGGTATGTGCGTGAATCTCTTAGTCCTTGTGCTATTCCGGTAATTTTAGTACCCAAGAAAGATGGTACATGGCGCATGTGTGTTGATTTTCGAGCCATTAATAACATTACAATTCGATATCGTCATCCTATTCCTCGGCTAGACGATATGCTTGATGAATTAAGCGGCTCTATTGTGTTTTCTAAAGTTGATTTGCGTAGTGGGTACCATCAAATTCGCATGAAGTTAGGAGATGAGTGGAAAACAGCGTTCAAAACTAAATTCAGTTTATATGAGTGGTTAGTCATGCCGTTTGGTTTAACTAACGCTCCTAGCACTTTCATGAGACTAATGAACGAAGTTTTGCGTGATTTCATTGGCAAATTTGTGGTAGTTTACTTTGATGATATTTTGATCTACAGCAAATCGTTGGAGGAACATTTGGACCATTTACGTGCTGTTTTTTATATTCTACGTAATGCACGTTTGTTTGGTAACCTAGAGAAGTGCACCTTCTGCATCGATCAAGTCTCGTTTCTTGGCTTTGTTGTTACTCCACAGGGCATCCAAGTTGATCACGCCAAGATAGAGGCAATTCAGAGTTGGCCGATTCCTAATACGGTCACGCAAGTAAGAAGTTTCCTTGGACTCGCTGGTTTCTATCGGCATTTTGTTCGCGACTTGAGCACTATCGCTGCTCCACTCAACGAGCTCACAAAGAAAGGCATTCCATTTGCTTGGGGACCTGCTCAAGAAGAGGCCTTCATGATTTTAAAAGATAAGTTGACACACGCCCCATTGCTGCAACTTCCTGATTTTACTAAGATGTTTGAGCTCGAATGCGATGCTAGTGGAATTGGTTTGGGTGGTGTGTTATTACAAGAAGGCAAACCAGTAGCATATTTCAGCGAGAAATTGAGTGGACCTACTTTGAACTACTCGACTTATGACAAAGAATTATATGCTTTGGTTCGAACCATTGAAACTTGGCAACATTATTTATGGCCTAAAGAATTTGTCATTCACTCAGACCATGAATCACTTAAGCATATTAGAAGTCAATCAAATTTGAACCGTAGACATGCGAAATGGGTGGAATTCATTGAATCTTTCCCTTATGTCATTAAGCACAAGAAAGGAAAAGAAAATGTGGTTGCTGATGCTTTGTCTCGTCGATACACTATGCTTTCACAACTTGACTTTAAAATTTTTGGTTTGGAAACTCTCAAAGAACAATATGTGCATGATGCTGATTTCAGGGATATATTGTTGAATTGCAAACAAGGTAAAACATGGAACAAGTATGTTATCAATGATGGATTTGTGTTCCGTGCTAACAAGCTATGCATTCCTGCTAGCTCTGTTCGAATTTTGTTATGACAGGAAGCACACGGTGGTGGTTTGATGGGACACTTTGGAGTGAAGATGACGGAGGACATACTTGCAGATCATTTCTTTTGGCCAAAGATGCGGCGTGACGTTGAGCGGTTCGTTGCCCGCTGCCCTACATGTCAATGAGCTAAGTCACGACTTAATCGTCATGGTTTATACATGCCTCTTCCTGTTCCTAGCATTCTGTGGGAGGATATTTCGATGGATTTTGTTTTAGGATTGCCTATAACTAAGAAGGGGAGGGATAGTATATTTGTGGTCGTTGACAGATTTTCTAAGATGGCACACTTCATACCATGTCATAAGAGTGATGATGCTTCCCACGTTGCTGAATTATTCTTTCGTGAAATTGTTCCCTTGCACGGTGTTCCTAATACAATAATTTCAGATCGTGATGCAAATTTCCTTAGTCACTTTTGCCGAACATTGTGGAATAAATTGGGGACCAAATTAATGTTTAGCACTACTTGTCATCCCCAAACCGATGGACAAACTGAAGTGGTTAATAGAACTTTATCCACCATTCTTAGGGCTGTTTTAAAAAAGAATTTAAAAATGTGGGAAGAATGTTTGCCTCATATTGAATTTGCTTATAATCGTTCCATACATTCTACCACGAAGATGTGTCCTTTTCAGATTGTGTATGGATTTGTCCCTCGTGCACCAATTGATTTGTTACCAATTCCTTCCTCCGAGAAAGTAAATTTGGATGCTAAACAACGTTGTCGGCGTTTCGAGCATCGGCAAGTAAATTTCTAAGTCTTAAGGGGCCACACGTTCCCTGCCCCTGAATGGTTAGACTCGAGAGTCCAAGGTGTATACTGGTTCGGGCCGAATGTCCCTACTCCAGTTCATGTGGTGGTATTGTATTGCTTTAGGTGCAAATGGTCGCACAAATACATAAGAAAGAACTCGCCCTTCCTCCTTTTCTCGCTCTGCTTTCGCCCCCTCTCTCCTCGCTGTGGCTCCTCGCCTCCCTTTATATAGTAGGAAAGGGCGGGTTACATTTGGAAAAGGGGAGGTGGCCTATGCTAAGAGCTTCGGTCCTCATTCTGGCGACTGGTCACTACCTGCCTTGCCCACGACGGGTAGGTAGTCCCGCTAGGCGAGCGCTAGCCACTTCGGAAATGGCGCACCGCTTCGTGAGCTCGACGAGTGTTGACGCGGCGCAGTATAACGCTGGTACCGCCGAGGGAGCGTGCCTTCGATTGTACGTGGATCAAGTTGATGGGATCGAAGCTTGACTTCAGCAGCCTATTTATGCCATCTTGGGAAAGAGCCACCGCTCCCTGATACCACTTCAATTGTCCTCGTCCAAGGGCACGCGTCAGACCGTGGAGGCTTTGACACGTGGCCCTTAGCGGAGGTTGCCTTAATTTGGTCGGAGTCGGGGAATCCCGACCCGCCGCGGGGGTCGGGAGCCCTACATGGTCGGGACGCCGTCCCGACGGCCGGGAGGGGCGTCCTTTGTGGTCCCACGGGTCCTTTGGTCGGTAATGGGCTTGAGGCAACCTGCTTGTTACCCTGGGCCGTTGGGGTACCCCTGGTATGAGTATTCGTCAATAGCCCCCGAACCCCCGAGCGAGTTCGTCAGATACGGTTGGGGGTTGAACTTGGTTGCGAATGGAGACCGGGCCCGACTAGTCGGTCCGACCGACTGGGTCGGCTGGCCTCAGTCAGGTGTGCCCCAACGCATCCGACGGCTGCCCTGAAGCCTGACCGGGGGCATTCGAACTGCCGGAAGCTTTTAATCGCTTCGTTGTGCGGGCCACGCACGGCTTGGCGTGCCTTGACCGTACGTCTTCTTAGCCGCTTCGGGTTCTGGTGAAGGGCGCTTCGTTTCCCTGCGCTTGCATTTATTTTGGAGACGTTCGATCTCCCTCCGTCTGGGTATATAAGGGTGCCACCGTTTGCTTGAACGATTGTCCCCTAAACCAGAGTCCTCTTTCGTAATCCTCGAAATGGCTTTGAGGCATCCACTGATCTTCAACTTTGGCGACGATGCCGAGATAAAGGAAGAAGATCCCATGGCCGAGCTCTGGGCTGAGTGCGACCAGGCGATGGCTGAGCTCAGGGAGGAGGAAGAAGCCGTAGCCCGTGATACCACTGCCGTTGACGCGCTGCTCGAGGCCGTTTCAAGGCTCAAGGTGGTAAGGAGGGCCCTCTTAGAGGTGATGGCGCGAACGCGCCATTGCAGTCAGTGCGGCGGAGGCGGGAACTGACACGCCGGTCGCTGTCGGTGCGGCGGCGGCGGCACCGACGGACTACGGAATTAGTAGCCTTCAGTGAGTGCACTGACGCCGCATTGACGCTCAAGATATGATACTTGGTGCAGAAATAGCTCCACCATATCTTTTAGCTTTGCGTAGTGTTTGAGCCTGCCAGGCACCTCATGTAACATTGTAAAGTTCGATCCTGTTGGCCTATAATGAAATCTCCTTTTCCTTTATGAATGTCTTTGCGATGAGTTTGTCTCAGGCGCTCTTTTCGACTAACCCGGCCCTCGAGAACAGCAATCGCAAGTGATCGCTCTTTCCCGTAACGACTCGTAACGCCGAGCGACCGCGCCTTGGTCTGGGCAGGGACGACTGATGTCTCTCCGTGAGGTTCGGTGTCCGAGTGCTCGCTTAACGTCAGAGCTAGACCGCGCCTTGATCGGCAGTGGACGCACCGATGCCTCTCGTGAGGTTCGTGTCCGAGTCTCGCTTAACGCCGTAGCTAGACCGCGCCTTGGCTCGGCAGGACGACCGCATGCCTCCGTGAGGTTCGGTGTCGAGTGCTCGCTTAACGCCGTAGCTAGATCGCGCCTTGGTCGGCAGGACGACCGCTTGCCTCTCCGTGAGGTTCGGTGTTCGAAGTTCTCGCTTAACGTCGTAGCTAGACCGCGCCTTGGCCGCCAGGACGCACCGCATGCCTCTCCGTGAGGTTTGGGTGTCCGAGTGCCCGCTTAACGTCAGAAGCTAGACCGCGCCTTGGTCGGGCAGGATGACCGATGCCTCTCCGTGAGGTTCGTGTCCGAGTGCTCGCTTAACGCCAGCCGGACGGCGCCGCTTTACGCCGTAGCCGGACGGCGCCGCTTCACGTCGTAGCTGGACGGGGCCTTGGTCGGCTGGGACGACCAGATGCCTCTCGGGAGGTTCTGGTGTCCGAGTGCTCGCTTAACGCCGTAGCCGGACGGCGCCGCTTTACGCCGCAGCTAGACGGCGCCGCTTCATGTCGCACCGGACGGGCGCCGCTTCACGTCGAGCCGGACGGGCCTTGGTCGGCTGGGACGACCAGATGCCTCACGGGAGGTTCTGGTGTCCGAGTGCTCGTTTCACGTCGCAGCTGGACGGTGCTCGTTTCACGTCGTAGCTGGACAGGGCCTTGGTCGGTCGGGACGACCAGATGCCTCACGGGAGTTTCTGGTGTTCGAGTGCTCGTTTAACGTTGTAGCTGGACGGCGCGTGTTTCACGTCGTAGCTGGACGGGGCCTTGGTCGGCCAGGACGAACAGATGCCTCACGAGAGGTTCTGATGTCCAAGTGCTCGTTTAACGTCGTAGCTGGACGTGGGGCATCCATCCCGAGTCCTCGTCCGGCGATGGTAGCTGCGAGAGGAGTGGCCGCCGTCTATCCCACGCGTATACGCCCCCGTCCGCAGGTGTGGGACCTGGAGGGGGTGAGCGACGCGTGTTTACCCGTGTTGGTTTGAATGCTGTGCTCGTGGAGCTAATTAACGGGTGGTCCGAGTGGGTCCTGGGATGTCCCGCCCAAGGGGAACCCTTCCGAGCGGACGGTCCCAGAGTAGGGTGTCCGGGCCCGCTGTGGGGCGACCCATAAAAACCTTTCTTTACTCGATCCCGTATCGGACCCCGGGTCGTCCGCCGACCTAGAGCACAGCTGGCTGTCGCCCATCGATGGGCTCCCGGGAGAGTGTGAAGTATGGTCTCGGACGCGAGTTTTGGCGATTGGGCGCCATCCACCTTAACCGAGGCTCCACCGGGCTCGCCACACTCGCCGCTCAATTTTCGCTGGGGCGGCCTTATGCCCACTTGGTGGGATTAGCCTTTAGAACCCACAGCTTTCGGCTGGGCCCCCTGGCGTGAGCCATCGAGCTCTTGCCATTTGGGGGCCTCAACGTCCCAAGGGGCCTCTTGCACGCGCCCCGGGGCAACCGTCTTGGCCGAAAGGCGAAGACCGAGAGGTCTCAGGATGCGCGGCCCGAGGCGGTGTCTTTATGGTTCTTCCGTTTTTGTCAGGATTAAATGCAGAGAGGAATTGGAAACGGGGCGTTACCTAGCACGGCAAACGAGGGCGTGCACGACGCCTCACGTGAGGAGGTGTCTGCTTGATTGGCGCTCGCTCGGTGGCTGGCACGGCAAACGAGGGCACGGCAAAGGAGGCGTCTTATTCGGCTGTCGCCCGCTTGGCCAGGCGTCTGTTTTGCTAGGCATCCGCCCGGCTCCTATAGATAGGGTGCGGGGCATTTGAGCAAACCCCTTGCCCTTGCCTTCCCCGTCTTCCCGCATTTGCCTGAATCAAGAAAAAGACCGCAAGAGCGAAAGAGAGAAAAAAGGGAGGGAACCTCCAACTTTCTCCTCTCATCTTCTCACCACTTCTCTCGGAGATGTCGTGGCCAGCGTGCTCCATCCAGGCCAGCCGCGCGCTCGGGCTGGTAAAGAAGGGGTTCCTACCTCCGCAGGATATCTCAGGGTGGAGAGTGCCGATCGGGGCCGCCGCCCCCGCTCCGGGGGACGGCGAGGTCGTGGTGCCCGCCTCTTTCTTCGAGCGTGGATTCGGGCTCCCGCTGCACCTATTCGTGCGCGGGTTTCTGCACCATTACGAGGCAGAGGTGCATCATCTCAACCCCAACGGGGTCCTTCATATCGCTATCTTCATCACACTCTGTGAAGCCTTCCTGGGGATCGAGCCCCACTGGGCGCTATGGAGGCATTTCTTCCAGGCCCGACTGAGGAAAGACAAATCCTCGGATATATCGGTGCTCGCTTGAGGTGGAGCTTTCACCGCGCACGGGCACGCAGCTGATTATATTGATGTGAAGTTGCCATCGTCCAACCAGGGGTGGCACTCCGAGTGGCTTTACGCCAAGAACTCGGGGGACAGCGCTCCCGGCTAGACCGGTCGGCTCCCGGAGAAGAAGCCCTCATGGGGCTGGGGGCCGAATGGAAGGAAAGGAACCGAGTGGAGGTGATAACGGACCAGATCAAGGCCCAGAAGAAGCGGGGTCTTACTGGTGACGTCGTTGTGTGCGCATTCATGAAGATGCGCGTGCAGCCTCTCATGGATCGGCCGTTCCCAATGTTCAAATTTGAGGGACCGATCGACCCGTCAAGGATGATGGCGGTGGAACTCCTCGTCGGAGGTCGTGGCGCGTATCCGCCGTTATGGGCGAAAGCGCGATCGAGGTGGCGCCGCCACCCCGAGCCGCTGCCCTGGACCAACCCGTAATTTGAGTGTAGCTTTCTTTCTCCTTTTTTCTTCTCCCCCTCAGTGTTGGCGTTTTTTGCCTAATCGAGGTTTTTACACTCCTAGGGGCTCGGCGGGATGGTCTCCCTGACAGTGCTGCCAGGGGAGAAGGAGCTGAGGGCAGAGGCCCGCGCAAAGTTTGCGCAAATTGAGGCGGAGTGCAAGAAGCGCAAAGGGGAGAAGAGGAGGCAGCGGGAGAAGGAGCGTACGGCAAGAGCAGCGCGCGGCAAGAGCCGCGCGCGATGAGGACGTGTCGGAGACCACTGCTGCGGGGTTGACCTCCACCGACAGCAGTGGAAACCGGGGCGGAAATCCGTACACGGGTATCTATCTGATACGCCGACTGGTGGGGATCCGGTCGGGGGTCCGGTGGGGAGAGAGCGCACAGGTGCCGCCAACGCTGTACCCCAAGCGGAGATGTCCCCAGTCGGATCATCCTCGAGGAAGCGGAAGGAGGACCGACGAAGAGGGCGAGACTGCCGCGCGTTCGGTCGGCGCAGTAAGTGTCCTTTCTTCGACTTTGGTGACAGTAGGGTAGTCTGGGCAATGTTACTGATCGCCCGTGGTGCGCAGTGTTTACTCGTGGGCGCCGCAATCGGACCCCAAGCTTAGCATCGACGCAACCGACCGAGGAGAGCGGAGCACGGTCGGGAGACGCCGGCCGCCCGACCAGATCGGTTCCGCAGCGCAGCTGGCGAGTCGCTTGTGGAGCGGACGACGGTTCCCTGCCTGGTGGTCGGGCAGAGGGCGAACGGCCGATCGCCCTCGGCGAGCCGGTCTCCTCCTTTGGTCGAGGGAGGTCGGGGGGAATTGCCGCCGCCGTCGCCACGGAGCCCACCGGCGGATGCGGTCCGGCTCCCCGAAGCGGTGGTGACCCCGCCGCCCGAGGCTGGGCTAGAGGGGCGATCCAGAGTCCGGTCGATCCTCCCAGACCGCGGGGAGGTGCCGAGTGACCTCCTCAGCGCTAGCCGGGCCGACCCAGCGGCTCTGACCTACCGCCCCTACCTACGTTAACTTGGCCGGTGGGCGGCCAACTCGGCGGGCCGACCATCTCGATGGACGACCTGGCGGAGCGCCGCGAGTGGGGTGTCCTTCGAGATGGTATCAAGCGCGCCGCGGCCGAGACCAGGCGGATCCAGGAGGACCTGGCTTTCGTCCTCGAGAGTTCCAGCGAGGCGCTGGACGCGGTTACCGACAAGATTCTTTCGATTAGCCTGGTAAGTCGTCGAGACTTGTCTCTTGTGACTTTTGACAGGTTCATCGTGAGTTAATGGAGTGTTACGCCTTGCAGCGCTTGCATGCCCGCTCGGGGGACAAGTCGCGGTTCATTAAGGGCGTGCACGGTTGGAGGCTAGCCGCCGAGGAGGCGTGCGACCGGCTACGCCCCGAGTTGCGCGACGCTCGGGAGGCCCTGGGCCGTGAGCAAAAGGCAGCGGAGGAGGCTCGCCAGAGCCGGCCCGATCGCCTGTGTCTGCCGAGGAGCGCCAGCGAGCGCTCTTTGTCGCGCAGTGGCGAGCTCGAATCCCTCTTGACGGGGGCGAGCGATGCCAAGGATCTGGCCGTGGCCGGGGAGACGACTGCGCGGTCGGAGGTGGCCGACCTTCGAGGCGAGATGGCCCAGGTCCGGGAGGCTGCTGAGCTGGTGCGACACGAGCGCGACGCCGCCCAGCGGGAACTGGCCAAGTCCTTGGCCGATTTTCGCGATTTGGAGAGCTCCACGGGCGGTAAGAGCTCTGATCTTTATGTTGACTCTGCATCAGTAGTTTGTGGGGCGCGTTCTCTGACACGACCCCGACCCGCAGAGTTGCGGAAGAGCCTTGGTGACACCGTGGAGGCGCGGAAGGATGCCCTGCAGGCTCGTGACGCGGCGGTCACGGCGCGGAACGTGGTGCAGGCGGCGCTGAAGGACGCCGAGGGTGGCCGGACCGAGTTGGCCGCGGAGCTGGAGACCCTTCGAAGGGTCGGCCAGAATGTCTGCGACCGGGTGCTCGGAATCGTGGCGGGCCCGAGCGCACTTGCCACCGTGCTGGCTCGAGTGCCGTGGCACGTCGAGAGTGCGGTGACTGCGGGCGCCACGCTTGGAGCCTCCTCGGCGTTGGTCAACACCATCTCCCATTACGATGGCATCGACCTCACGGTGGTGAGCAGCGGTGTTGCCGGGAACCGGACCGACGATGAGATCGACAGGCTCGAGCTCAAAGTCGAGCCGCACGCTCGAGAGATCGCCAGCCACATCTTGCCGCGGAGTGCCCTCCAAACAGAATAGGGAGAAGTTAGATACGTCCCCCTTTATTGTAAAGACTATTGTATGTAAATAATCTTAAAACTTAGCAAGTTCCAGTATGCCTCTTGCCCTCTTTTATGTTGTGGTGAGCGCTTGACCGGCCATAGCCTTAAGGACCGCTGGGGTCGCTTATGCGTAGGTCGGGTCACTCCGAGAAGGGCGAAGAGGATAGGAACTTTGGCAGCATTCACACGCACTTGTGAGGGATATGAGTGTTCCCGACCGACCAAAGGTTGCTCCGCTCGAGCACTTTCTTCTTCCGCTAAGTGCTACTTCGCAACCATAGCCGCTGGGGCGTAGGCCGTAGCACTCGGGTCGAGAGGGTTACCGCTCGGGAAGGACCTAGTGACTGGTCGGGTCACCGACCAGCATACGCGCGTGAGTTAGCTGTGTTTGCGCGGGGAAGGAGTGTTCCCGACTGACCAAAGGTCGCTCCGCTTGGGCACTTCCTTCTTCCGCTAAGTGCTACTTCGCAACCATTGCCGCCGGGCGAGGTAGAGCACTCGGTCGAGAGGGTTACCGCCGAAGGACCTAGTGATGGTCGAGTCACCGACCGATGAGCGCCGACCGAAATACTGACGGGGCGCTAACGGGCAGCCCGAGCCGCACGCGACACCGTGTGCTCGGAAGGAAAGGTAAAGACGATGCAAGGAAAACGGGAACTTAGGATAGGAACGCCTTAACTTTTCTATGTTCCATGCGTTAGAGGGACGTGACCATCCGCGCCCTGAGTCGAAAGGTGCCGGTCGAAGAACCTCCACGACGGTAAAGGGGCCTTCCTGTGGTGGCAAGAGCTTATGCTCGTTTTGGTGGTCCGACCCGCGCAGACCGGTCGCCACGCTGAAGGATCGCCCTCGAACCTGACGGTTGTGGTAACGTCGTAGAGCTTGTTGATATTTGGCCGATCGTAGGATGGCCACATCGCGCGCCTCGCCGAGCTGGTCGATGGCGTCTTGTTGTGAGATGAGCCCCCGAGCCTCGCCGGGTTTGTAATCTTGGGGCGCCGTATTCCAGGTCGGTTGGCAAGACAGCTTCGGCACCGAATACCATGAAGAATGGCGTAAACCCGGTCGCCCGAGTTGGCGTGGTCCGCAGGCTCCAGAGGACGGAGGAGGGTAGCTCGGCCACCTATCGCCCCGCGAAATGCTTCAGTCGACTGAAGATCCGTGGCTTGAGCCCTTGGAGGATCATGCCGTTCGCGCGTTCGACCTGGCCGTTAGTCCGCGGATGCGCCACGGCTGCCCAATCGACGCGGATGTTGAAGTCGTCGCAGAATTCGAGGAATTCCTTCCCGTGAATCGCGCCCCGTGCCGGTGATGATAGAGTTAGGGACTCCGAACCAGAAGACGATGTCGCGGAAGAAGGTGGCCGCCTGCACCGACGTGATGCTCACAACCGGCTTGGCCTCTATACACTTGGTGAATTTGTCCACCGCGACAAAGAGGTGAGTAAAGCCCCCGAGCGCCTTCTTGAAGGGCCCGACCAGATCGAGTCCCCAAACTGCAAATGGCCATGTGATGAGGATCGTCTGCAAGGCCTGAGCTGGCAGATGCGTCTGCCGGGCGAAGAATTGTCATCCTTCGCAGGTGCGTACAATCTGCTCGGCGTCGGACACGGCGGTCGGCCAGTAGAAACCTTGTCGAAAGGCTTTTCCTACCAGGGACCGGGGCGCGGCATGGTGACCGCAGACCCCGCCATGGATATCGAGCAGCAGCTGTTTCCCTTGGTCGGCCAGGATGCACCTCTGGAGGACTCCGGTGGGACTCCTTTTGTAAAGGTCTAGCCCGACCAGGACGAAGGATTTCGCCCGACGGGCGAGGCGCCGGGCCTCGGTCGGGTCAGAGGGAAGCGATCCGTCCGTCAGACGGTCGATGAAGGGCTTCCTCCAATCGGATTCAGCCGTTAACACATTGCGGTCTGACCCGGCCGGATCTACGCCCGACTGCACGGCGATCGGAGTAGCCGCGCCCGGCGGGTCGGAAGGCCGCTCGGCCACTGGGTCCATCCTACGGAATGCCAGAAGATCGCAGACGAAGATCCTGTGGGGATCGTCTGGAGGCAAGATTGGCTTGGTAATCGACCTCACCGCTATAGCGCTCAGAGCTATGGTGGAGCTCGAAACCCTTGAACTGCTCCTCGAGCTTGCGCGCTTCGATAATACCCGCCATCCGGTGTCTCGAACTCCGCAGCCTTCATGACCTGGTCGATGACAAGCTTGGAGTCCCCGTGGACGAGTCGACGAGCGCCGAGGTCGGCAATGATCCGAGACCGCTGACGAGGGCCTCGTACTCGGCGATGTTGTTGGTCGATCGCAGAGCGGCGATCATTGAAGTCCGCTCGAGTGGGAAACAATAACAACTCCTGCGCCCGCGCCGTTCTTGGTATAGGATCCATCGAAGTACATCGTCCAGTACTCGGGGTCTTCGAGCGCTGGTGGTGCCTGGGCTTCGGTCCACTCGGCGACGGTCGGCGTGGCTCGCGACTTGATCGCCGTTCGGGGAACGTACGATATGCCGTGACCACTGAGCTCGAGTGCCCACTTGGCTATCCTTCCTGAGGCGTCGCGGTTGTGGATGATCTCGCCGAGTGGCGACGTGGTCACCACGGTGACGGGGTGCTGGTCGAAGTAGTGGACCAATTTTCTCTTTGTGATGAGTACTGCGTAGAGCAGTTTCTGCACTTGCGGGTACCGAGCCTTGGACTCGGAAAGCACCTCGCTGATGAAGTAGACCGACCGCTGTATCTTGAGCTCACGGCCTTCTTCCGCTCATTCCACCACGAGGGCCGCACTGACAACTTTGGTCGTGGCGGCGATGTAGAGGAGCAGCGGTTTGCCTGGTGCCGGGCAGCCAGGACTAGGGGTGAGGACAGGAAGGCTTTCAAGCGGGTGAGGGCCTCCTGAGCCTCCTGGGTCCAGCTGAAGCGGTCGGACTTCTTAAGCAGCCTGTAGAGTGGCATCCCGCGCTCGCCAAGGCGAGACACGAAACGGCTCAAGGCTGCAAGGCATCCGGTTAGCCTTTGGACCCCTTTCAGGTTGCCGATCGGGCCCATCCTTGTGATCGCCGAGATCTTCTCCTGATTGGCCTCGATGCCACGCTCAGAGACAATGAAACCAAGGAGCTTTCCCTTGGGGACCCCGAAGACGCACTTCTCGGGGTTGAGCTTTATGTGGAACCGCCGAGATTTGCGAAAGTCTCTCCTAGGTCGGTGATGAGGTCGTCAGCCTTCTTGGTCTTTACGACGATGTCGTTGACGTACGCCTCAATGTTGCGGCCGATCTGGTTGTTGAAACACGTTTGCATACATCGCTGGTATGTAGCGCCCGCGTTTTTTAGATCGAACGGCATTGTCACGTAGCAGAACGAGCCAAACAGAGTAATGAAGGAGGTCGCGAGCTGGTCGGACTCCTTTAGCGATATCTGGTGATAGCCCGAGTAGGCATCCAGAAAGGAAAGGAACTCGCACCCCGCAGTGGAGTCGATGACTTGGTCGATGCGGGGCAAGGGGAACGGGTCCTTGGGACATGCCTTTTTCAGACTCGTATAATCAACACACATTCCCCATTGCCCATTATTCTTCTTCACAAGTACAGGGTTGGCGAGCCACTCGGGGTGGCGCACCTCCTTTACAAACCCTGCAGCCGAAAGTTTGGCGATCTCCTCCCCTATGATCCTGCGCTTCTCTTCGTCAAAGTGGCGCAGGCGTTGGACGACCGGCCTTGAGCCTGGTCGGATGCCTAAGGAATGCTCGGCGACTTCCCTCGAATTCTGGCATGTCGGAGGACTTCCATGCAAAGACGCGTCGTTGTTGGCGCGGAGGAAGTCGACGAGCGCTTCCTATTGGCGGGGCGTGGCTCCGACCCGCACGGTCTTGGTCAGATCGCTGGGATCGACCGCAACCTTCTTCGTGTCCTCAGCGGACTTGAAGGATCCCGCCCCCGACTTGCTAGACTCAGGGGCGGACTTGGAGGCTTCCCTCCGGAGGTTGGCGAACTCGACGGACGCGATGACCGCCGAGGCTAGCTCGCAACTGCTTCGCTCGCAGTTGTAAGCAAGCTGGAAGGACGAAGCCACGGTGATGACTCCTCGTGGCCCGGGCATCTTCAGCTTGAGATAGGTGTAACCGGGGACCGCCATGAACTTGGCATAGCACGACCTCTCCAGGATGGCGTGGTAGGATCCGGGAAAATCCACGACCTCAAAAGTGAGGGTCTCGGTGCGAAAATTTTCCGGTCCTCCAAAGGTGACTGGCAGGTCGACCTGCCTGAGCGGTTGGGCCTGCTGGCCAGGGATGACGCCGTGGAAAGGCGCCTTGCTCGGTCGGAGACTCAAGCGGGGGAACCCCATGGCGTTGAGCGTCTCAACACAAAGGATGTTGAGACCACTGCCACCGTCCATTAGCACCTTTGTGAGGCGCTTCTTCCCCACAATGGGGTCGACCACAAGCGGGTATCTCCCCGGCTGTGGGACGTGGTCGGGGTGGTCAGTCCGATCGAAGGTGATCGGGACTCACCACCAAGATATTGGGGGACGGCTGGTGTGGCGGTATGAACCTCGCGGTAGGCGAGCTTGAGCCGACGCTTGTCGGTGTAGCATGCCGGTCCGCCAAAGATCATGAGGCAGCCATCGGGTTCTGGGAACTCGTCGTCCGCCATCTTCTCCGCGGCCCGTGGGGCCGAGTCCGGCTTCTTTCCTTTGCCCCCCGGCGTCGTGATGGTCTTTGCGGGCAAGTACTCGAGCCAAGCTCGAGCCGAGTCGGCGAGGTAGATAGGGAGGTATTGGATGATGAAGAGGTCATCCGTCACTCCTCCCGCCTGGCACGCGAGCCGATAGTCTTCGAGCCATACGCCGGGGTTCGTGGCCCCGGTCCGATGTATTTGGCTATGTTGGTCGGTGCCCTGAATCTGGCGGGAAATCCGCATGGCGGATCCCTTGATAGAAAGCTCGTGGTCCCGGACCATCGGGGCTTGGGCTGCGATTGTGGCGGCGTCCGCTGTCCGCAACACGCGAGTGGGCGGCTTCGTCCACCACTTTTCTTCGCGCCTCGAGGGAGGCGCGGACGTCGTAGTCGTTGCCGAGGCGCTGGCGCACCGTGGTGCGCGAGGCCTGGGGTTGTTCTTGACGTGCCGCCACCTTTGCTGGACCCAGCCGGGACCGAGGGGTGTTGCGGGTCCGGCGGCCAGAGGTAGCGCCAGAGTGGTGTGGGCCGGAGGCTTGCATGTGCTGCACAGCAGCACGCTCCACCAATCCCCAGAGATTCTGGTACGTGGCTTTGGCCTCCGGGTCATCCAGCTCGGGAAGGCCTCGGAGTAGCATCGCAGCTGCAGCCACGTTCTGACTAGCGTGGGGGAAGAACTGAGGGCCATCAGATTCCTCCACCTGCTTGTGGCGCATCTGACGTGCGCGCCCGCGCGCGCCGCCAAGCACCAGTGGGGGCTCGGGCTTGTCCCGCCTGTGTCGGCTCGAGCTTATCGAGCTCACCCGCTTCGGTCCTCCACTCTTTACGCCATCAAACTCGGCGACGAGCTTGAGCGCGCTGGTATTCCTCCTCCTGCGCCTTAGTGCGCTGGATGGGAGCCCCCGTAGCCGCGGGGGTTACGGTCAGGTTGACCGTGCCCGCCATGTTGCACTCACAAGAGTGCCGTCTGCGGGCGATTTGCTCCGTGTCGGAGCTGGAGTCGTGGCTGGAAGAATCTTCCAAAGAACAGGATGAGGCGGCATATAGCCGGCCATAACCACGAACTGCGAGCTCGTGGGAGGCGATGTGGTCGTCCTCCCGAGCCCTCGGGTGCTACCGCCAAAGACGGCAGGGCGCTCGTTGGGCTCCTACACGGGGCTCGCAGGGGCCTCAAGCCGGAGGCCGGCGAGGTTGTCGGAGATGGAGCCCTGGCTTCCAGCGGGCTTCTGGTCTCTGACGGCGACGGGACTGAGCGCGAACTCACCCGTTGGAGTGGCGATGAATTCGAGGGAGCCGAAGCGGATTCGGCCCCCGACGTAGACACGCCGTCGCCGGTGAAGAAAGCCATCAGGGAGATAAATGGGAATCCGGAGATGTCGATGAAGACGCGCGAAGCCCCTACCTGGAGCGCCAACTGTCGGCGTTTCGAGCACCGGCAAGTAAATTTCTAAGTCTTAAGGGGCCACGCGTTCCCTGTCCCTGAATGGTTAGACTCGAGAGTCCAAGGTGTATACTGGTTCGGGCCGAATGTCCCTACTCCAGTTCGTGTGGTGGTATTGTATTGCTTTAGGTGCAAATGGCTGCACAGCATTTACAAGTAAGAACTCGTCCTTCCTCCTTTTCTCTGTCTGTGTCCGTCCCCCTCTCTCCCTCGTTAGGGGCTCCTGCCCCTCCCGCGCACGGTTTGGTAAGGAGGCCCCGGGAATGAGGTCAATTTGATGCTCAATTCCACGGATTGGTGGCAGTCCCGGTGGCACCTCCTTTGGAAAAATATCTATGTTCTCCTGCAAAAGATTAATGATAGCAGGAGGCAAAGAAGAGGATGTATCTTCAAATGAAAATAAAGCTTCTTTGCAAACCAAAGCATAGCAAACTTCAGAGCCATCATTCAACTCATTTAATTTAGATTTGGAAGCAAGTAAACAAGCACCCTTCAGTTTAATCTCATCTTTCCTGTCATGAACAGATTTAGACTTGCCCTCTTTATGTTGTACAAATTTGCTACAATATGATTTTCACTCTTCTCATATTTTTGATTTTTTTCTTTGCTGACTCTAGCAAGTTCATCCCTCAAAATGGCTTCAGGAGACATAGGATGTAATACAATTTTCTTCTCTTTTTGCATAAAAGAGTATTGATTAGTTCTACCATGATGCAAGGTGTCTTTATCGTACTGCCATGGTGTACCGAACAACATAGAACATGCTTGCATAGGCACAACATCGCAGTCAATATAGTCATGATACAAACCAATGGCAAAGTGCACTCTTACCAATCGCGTTACCTTTATCTTACCGCTGTCGTTAAACCATTGGATGTGGTACGGCTGTGGATGTGGGCTTGTTTTCAGCTCTAGCTTTTGAATCATCTCAGAACTTGCTAAGTTGTTGCAACTACCCCCATCAATGATGACGCGGCATGAGCGCTCTATGACCACACACTTGGTTTGAAACAAATTATGTCACTGGTTCTGCTCGCCTTCCCCATTTGGGCACTCAACACGCGCGCACAACAAGGCTCTCATAATGTTCTCGCATTTTCAAGACCAATGTGTTCTTCTTCCTTCTCATCCCCACTTCCTGTATGGTCAATGGCAAGTATAGCATATGTCTCATCATCCAAATCACTAGCAGAAGAATACTCACCAGTATCTCGCACAATCAGCACACGTTTGCTTGGGCAATCTTTCCTCACATGCCCAAATACCTTGCATTGTAGGCACTGAATATCCCTCGTTCTTCCCGTGGATGCAACGGAAGAAGCGCTCTTGGTGGGTGTTGGTGCTGACCCCTTTGTTGCTTCAGATGCCCGCGGCATTGGTTTTGTTGGAGGCGTGTGTGGCAGGCTGCTAGTGGTACCTTTTGAAGATGCACGATTTGGGGCAGCAGCTGAAGTACGTGGTTGCCATGATGTAGTCCGACCTACGTAAACATTAGTCCTTGCGCGACGCCTCAACTTCCCTTTCACTTTACAAGCAAGATGGAATAAATGAGTGATAGAATTGTATTCCTTGTAAGCTAATATGTCCCAATTTCACGGGTCACCCTCCCATAAATCTAGCCATAGCAGCTTCCTTTTCTTCCACTAACCCACAACGCAACATGCCTATTTGTAGTTCCCGATAATACTCTTCTACAGATTTGCTACCTTGTCTCAATTGTCGCAGCTTATGTAATAAATCACGTGCATGATATGAAGGAACAAATCTAGCTCGCATGATCCTTTTCAAAGCATCCCAAGTTTGTGGCACATTGTTTGGGGTCTTATTACGATACTCGCGCCACTAAACGGAGGCAAAATCAAGAACTCACTAGTTGCAGCCCTAACCTCTTGTGTTCGGAAAATCATAGCAAGCAAATTTCTCGATCTACAACAAGTTCCCAAGTGAGGTATGCATCGTGGTCATATTTCCCATCAAAAGGTGGCATGTCAATTTGATTGATCCTAGGAGTCATCATGTTCACGCACTGCCGCCGTGGTGGTCGAAAACCCATACCATGACGGCTATGGTGTAGCCGCCGTCCGTGGCCTATCATCCTCCTCTTCCTCAACTTCGTGTCCGCCGCATAGTTCTCGCTCATTGTCTCCTCGCAACGCTGCTCACATGTCCATCACCGGGCGCCCATGATCCTCTCCTCAAGTCGCTGCAAGAATGCCGCAAGGGAGGTGTTGATTGCGCCTACGTAAACTTCCAATGTGGTGATTTTGGTGTTGGTGTCAATTTGAATCGCCTCCAATTGACCAAGGCGGTCATTGGTAACACGAACGCCCTCATCAAGCGCATCGGTGTGAAGCCTCATTTGGCGCCGAAGTCAGATGATCCCCGTGTCGAGGTGAATGTTGTCCCCTTTATCGGCTTTCGATCCCGCCATGGTTAGAGAAAATGAAAAAATGGCTAACACAAAGTAACAAGATTATCCCTATCTACAAGTGGTGTGCTAGTGTCAATTCGCTCACTCTCAACCTATTCAAACAAGTTCTTACCTGTTCTTACCAAGCTTCATCAAGGAGGTGATGGCAACCAGCAAGACAAACAACTTCAGAGAGTAGGAGACAATCTGTGGAGCTATAGGTGGCTGAAATAGCACAAGGAGTAACCTTCACCACATTAGTCACAGCAAGCTAAATAAACGTTCTACGACGGTACCATGCTGGTCCTAGTCCTAAACCCTACTAGAGACGCGAGCCGAGACACAAACTTCGTCACCGAAACGCCCAAAACAGCAAGCTTTTTTTTTGGGTGGGTCTCAAAACCCGCTTAGATGATCTCAGGAGACCCTAGAATCGAAAACTTCACATATGACTTTCAGGCAAACCAGGGGTAAAAAGGTAATTAAAATTGCACATATGTCCCTACAAGCAATCGAAGAACACGCAAGAACAAGATGAACAAGCAACTGAAATTAGAATTGAAACCATGAGTTCATTCAGAATCACACAAGAGGGGTTTCCGATGACAAGTAATTCCGGCGGTTTAGCCAACACGCGCGATTACAAGAAGTAGCAACTGCTATCTTTGATCTAAAAGAAAACCCACCATCTAATGGCAGCGGCTGGCTGTTTATATTGTGGAGAGGCGTCTAGGAACCCTAGGGTGTAGCCTTAAGTGGGCTTTCCTTGTTACAAGGCCAAAGGCCCACTTTTTGACTTAGATTGAAAAAAATGATGTTGCTTGATTGGATGATTGCTGTCGACTCAGAAGGAGTTTTCATGTGATTCCAGATCCGTTGGAAAGTAGACTTGATAACCTTTTAGTGAAGTACAAGAACGCCCAAAACCGAGTCCGGATGTAGTCGTGGCGGCCGAAACAAGTCAGCCCTATCCTGGAGTCGAATCTGAACCCAACTCGTGCACTTCTCTTCTATCCTTCATCTTGGTTGGTTCCTCACCCAAGTTCCTGAGGCAAAGGACATCATCACAAGAATTAAATAGCATTCCATCCATTAAAATATTCGTATGAAGCCCGAGGAACGCATTCACCTGGTAATTGAGTTGACGTGCACGAGCTCGAGTAATCGGTCATTGTATTACAGCAACCGGGACCGATTGATGTGTAGGTGATGGATTTGCAGGTGTGGCTATATCCATAGAAGTGATGTCCTCATCATTTCGTTCTGTGACTTTTTTTTGTACATGCATTGAGTCTTCAATGCAAATTATGACTCGTCATGAGTAATACTTAACACCTACTCGGACTGATTCGAAATGCAACCCGAAATGAGCAAGGGCTCTTATGATGTCCATTCATGTGGTTTGGCACTCACTTTCATTCTATGACTATTTTTCGTACACATGAGAGTCTACAGAGCCAACTGGGACCCGTCATGAGAAATATTTAGCACCGACTCGGATGGATTCGAAATGCACCCCTAAATGAGCTAGGGCGCATACGAAGTCAATTCGTGTGGTTTGGCACTCAGTTTCATTCTGTGACTTTTTTTCGTACAAATGGAGTCTACAATGCCAATTGGGACCAACTATGAGGAATATTTAACACCGACTCGAATGGATTCGAAACACAACCCGAAATGAGCTAGGGCGCATATGAAGTCCATTCAGGGGTTTAGTACTCTGTTTTCATTCAGTGACTTTTTTCGTACACACATGGAGTCTACATTGCAAATTAGGACCTATCGTGAGGAATATTTGACACCGACTCGGATGGATTCGAAACACAACCCGAAATGAGTTTGGAGCAGATGAAGTCCATTCGGGAGGTTTGCCACTCAGCTTCATTCTGTGACTTTTTTCGTACGCATGTGTGTACTGTGCCAATTGGAATTCGTCGTGAGGAATATTTATCACAGACTCGGACGGATTCGAAACGCACCCCGAAATGATCTAGGGCGCAAACAATGTCCATCGGGGGTTGGCACAAAGTTTCAATCTTTGACTTTTTTCACACGTGTGAAGTTTGCAGTGCTTTTTGGGACCCGTCGTGAGGAATATTTAACACCGACTCGGACGAATTCGAAACGCACCCGGATATGATCTACGACTTATACGATGTCCATTCAGTAGGTTTGTCTCTTAGTTTCATTCTACAACTTTTTTTTGCACATGCATTGAGTGCATAGTGCAAATTAGTACCCGTCGCGAGGAATACTTAACACCGACTTGAACTGATTTGAAACTCAACACGAAATGAGCTAGGGCTCTTATGATGTCCATTCGTGGGGTTTGGCACTTAGTTTCATTCTGTGACTTTTTTCGAACAAATGGAGTCTATAGTGCTAATTGGGACCAGTCGTGAGCAATATTTAACACCGACTCGGATGGATTCTAAACGCACCCCAAAATGAGTTAGGGCGCATACGAAGTCCATTCGGGGTTTTGGCACTCATTTTCATTATGTGACTTTTTTCGCACGTGCATGGAGTTTACATTGCAAATTGGGACCCGTCATGAGAAATTTTTAACACCGACTCGGACAGATTCAAAACACAACCCGAAATGAGTTAGGGCACATATGAATTCCAATCGGGAGGTTTGCAACTCAGTGTCATTCTGTGACTTTTTTTCATACGGATGACTATGTGCTGTGCCAATTGGGATCTTTCGTGAGGAATATTTAACACTAACTCGAACGGATTTGAAACACAACCCAAAATGAGTTATGGTGCATATGAAGTCCATTCGGGGGGTTTGCTACATAGTTTCGTTCTAATGACTTTTTCGTACGCTGGAAGTCTAAAGTGCCAATTCGGACCCATCGTTAGGAATATTTAACACCAACTCGGACGGATTCTAAATACTCTCCGAAATGAGATAGGGTGCATATGAAGTCGATTCGGTGGGTTTGACACGCTATTTCGTTCTATGACTTTTTTCGTACATGCATTGAGTCTACATCACAAATTAGGATCCGTCGTGAGTAATACTTAACACCTACTCGGACTGATTCGAAACGCAATCCGAAATGAGCTAGGGCTCTTATGAAGTCCATTCGTACGGTTTGGCACTCAGTTTCATTCTGTGCCTTTTTTTCGTACGCATGGGAGTCTATAGAGCCAATTGGGACCCGTTGTGAGGAATATTTAGCACCGACTCTGATGGATTCGAAACACACCCCAAAATGAGCTAGTGCGCATACGAAGTCCATTCAGGGTTTTGGCACTCAGTTTCGTTCTGACTTTTTTGAACGCATAGGGTCTACAGTGCCAATTGGGACATTCGTGGGAAATATTTAACAACGACTCGGACGTATTCGAAACGCACCCCGAAATGATATAGGGCGCATATGAAGTCCATTCGGTGGGTTTGTCACTCTGTTTCACTCTGTGACTTTTTTCGTACACATGGAGTCTAAAGTGCCAATTGGGATTTGTCGTGAGGAACATTTAACACCGACTCAGACTGAGTCGAAACGCAATCAAAATGAGCTAGGGCTTGGCACTCAATTTCATTCTGTCACTTTTTTTGTACAAATGAAGTCTTCAGTGCCAATTGGGACCCACCGTGAGGAATATTTAACACCGACTCGAACGTATTCGAAACACAACCCGAAATGAGCTAGGGTGCATATGGAGTCAGGGGGTTTAGTACTCAGTTTTCGTTCTGTGACTATTTTTGTACATGCATGGAGTCTACATTGAAAATTGCGACCCGTCGTGAGGAATATTTAACACCGACTTGAACGGATTCGAAACAACCCAAAATGAGTTAGGTTGCATTTTAAGTCCCCAGGGTTTGCCTCTCAGTTTCATTCTATGACTTTTTTCGTACGCATGGGTGTGTACTTTGCCAATTGGAACCCGTGTGAGGAATATTTAACACCGACTCGAACGGATTCGAAACACACCCCGAAGTGAGCTTGGGTGCATGTGAAGACCACTGGGGGGTTTGCCACTCAGTTTTGTTCTATGACTTTTTTCATACGCTAGAAGTCTAAAGTGCCAATTCGGACTCGTCATGAGGAATATTTAACACTGACTCGGACGGATTCGAAATGCACCCCGAAATGAGATAGGGTGCATATGAAGTCGATTCGGTGGGTTTGTCACTCTGTATCGTTCTGAGACTTTTTTTGTACATGCATTGAATTGAGTCTACAGCACAATCGGACTGTTTCGGAACACAACCCGAAATGAGCTAGCGCTCTTATGAAGTCCATTCGTGCAGTTTGGTACGCAGTTTCATTTTGTGACTTTTTTTCGTACACATGGGACTCTGCAGAGACAATTCAGACATGTAGTGAGGAATATTTAGCACCGACTCGGATGGATTCGATACGCACACCAAAATGAGCTAGGGCGCTTATGAAGTCCATTCGGGGTTTTGGCACTCAGTTTTGATGAGGACATCAACCCGAAGGATACGACCGCTACCACTACTGATGAGGACATCTCCACAATGGATATAACCAGCTCTAACTCCAATCACCAGGATGAACCACCACTTCAAGGACCACTCACTCGAGCCCGTGCACGTCAACTAAATTATCAGGTAAAAGCGTTCGTAAGTATTCCAATTAGTGATACAATGAATGGGATGCTACTTAATTTTTGTGATGGTGTGATTATTCTTAGGAACCATGGGGAAGACCCACAACGCACAAAGGAGATCGCGTCCGAAGGAAGAGCAAATTGGAATCAGATTCGGACTTCCAGAGATGGTCAAATTCAAACGGCCATAACTTTTGATCCAGAAGGCTTCGGAGGTCTACAAGTACAAGAACGAAAGCACTGGTAGTCCTCTTCCAACCGATCTGAGATCACCTCCAAATTCCTTCTCGAGTCAACGGAATACATAAAACAATCCAGAACACTTTTCTAGTCCTAGTCTAATTGGGCTCTAGTCTTTATTTCAAGTTGTAATCAGAGGCCCATGTTAAGGCCTAGTTCTCGCACGCCCTTGGTCTATAATTAGCCATCCGCCACCATAATTAGGGTTTTGGGGTTTTGTTTGATTCAGCTTAGCCATTGCTACCGCTTGTACTCGCGTGCAGCCGACTAGGCCGCCTGCCTACTTGTTCATCGGAACCCCAACTTCGAGGGTTTTTTGTTTCGTAACCAATCTGAATTCATATTCACAATTGAGTTTCTTGTAATCCCTTGTTTTTGCTGGTTCTTCGATTGCTCGCAGGAAAAAAGACCTTCGTGGTCAGGTTGGTCGTGCTTCCCGCGGGATCAATAACCTTCAGGAGGGTGGTGTACCGGTCGCTAAGGCGCAACGTCGGGTTCGTTGTAGTCGGGCTGCCAACTTCTCCCTCCACCAGATCGACGCTACCTCCTCTCATCGAAAGATCGGGACGCCTAGTTCTATCAACTACTTCCTCTCCGACTGCGCCGTCCTCATCACCTAGACTCGACACCGCGACATATTCATCGCAAAAGGGCCTTAATCCAGAAGCTCAGCCTTTCAAGCCCATGACAAGGAACCAGCGCCTCAAGCACACATGCCAAGGACAGCCCACACGCCAAGGAAGACTTGTATGGAAACCCAAGATGCCAAAGAATCCGGTTCGGCCATCCAGCAGCACGCCAACTTCAAATGGGCGTAACTCGAGCTCTCCGACTCCGTTTTCAGTGTGTGACCACCCGTTCGAAAGCTTAGGAGATAAGCTTTCCAATAGACCCAGCCTCACCTTCCAATTCGCTCCAAATAGACAGGAAAACGATGAACAATATCACAGGCCAAACCTGTCGTGTGCAAGGCCATCAGATTTTTGGGCCCATGGCCAATGTTTGGTAAGGGTTGCGTGGTGGCTAACCCTATTTTGGACACCCCAAGTCTGGTCTCCACCCTATATAATGCCCCTACCATCATTCTTTGGGGTTTAGGTTTTGTTGTGTTTTGTAGACCACAAAGGCCCCTCCTCAATCTTGCGTGTGTCAACTAGACCACCCGAGTTGAGAAACAGTAACCTCACCCTTGTTTCTTTGAGATTATTGGATTGAAATTGCTATCACCTTGTTCTTGCATGTTCTTGGTTGCAGCAGGTTCAAGGATCGATCGGGTCTTTGATTCGGTTTGTGGTTCATCGTATCGTTCTCATCAGAAGATCAGGACAACCTTAGAGCACATCAAGTTTCATTTTGTGATTTTTTTCATACGCATGGGGTCTACAGTGCCAAATGGACGCTTCGTGAGAAAAATTTTACGATGAGTCGGAAGGATTCGAAGCGCACCCCGAAATGATCTAGGGCGCATATGAAGCCCATTCAGTGGGTTTGTCACTCTGTTTCATTCTGTGACTTTTTTCGTACACACGGAGTCTAAAGTGCCAATTGGGACCTGTCGTGAGGAATAATTAGCACCGACTGGACGGATTCGAAACGCAACCCGAAATGAGCTAGGGCTCTTATTAAGTCAGTCGTGAGGTTTGGCACGCAGTTTCGTTCTGAGACTTATTTCATACAAATGGTGTCTACAATGCCAATTGGGACCCACCGTGAGGAATATTTAACACCGACTCGAATGGATTTGAAACACAACCCAAAATGAGTTAGGACGCATATGAAGTCCATTCGGGGGGTTTGTCTCTTAGTTTCATTCTGTGACTTTTTTGGTTGGGATGAGGACATCCCAACCAAGGATACAACCGCTGCCCCTTCTTCCTCTACGACTGCTACTTCGTCCCCGACCGTCGCTGTTTCGCTTTGCTACTTGCTTCACGACGCCTCAAGGGCTTAACTGAAGCAAGTCCTTTCCATCCACCTTTGCTGGACCAGCACGTCAAGAACATCCACCGGGGACAGCCCACGCGCCAAGGAAGGCCCAAGATAAAGCCCAATTCGTCGCCGAGTCCGGTTCGGCCATCCAGGAGCAGCAGTACTTCAAACGGACGTCACGGCCACATCCGAACTCCGTTTTCGACGTTCGACAACTCGTTTGAAAGGTATCGAGATAACATTTCCAATGAATCTGATCCCGAGGCCAAAATCCTCTTGGAGCGAAGGGAAATCATAGAACAATCTCACAGGACAGAAATTCCAGGTGCTGCGCCACCTTTCTTTTAGGCCCAAGGCCCATGTACTCTTAGGGTTCCACCCCTCCTTTGGCCAGCGCCCCTCTCTTGGCTACCGCACCCCTCTTGGGCACCCCCCTTGATATTGGGTTCTCACCCCTGTTCTTCGTTTTTTAGGTTTTGTTGTGTTTTGGTAGACCCCGTGTGCGTCCCTCCTCATGTTTGCGCGTGTCGACTAGACCGCCCGAGCCGAGAAATAGAACCTCAACTTGTTCTCTTTGTTTGATTTCAGTACAACCTTTTCGGTTTGCTTCATACTTTGTTCTTGCGGGTTGTTGATTTCTTGCAGGAACTACTGATCATTGGATCTTGTATCTGTGTGGATTTGGCATTGTGATTGCGAAGCTTCCAACCTGTTTGGTAGGAAGCCCTAAATTCGGTGCCATCAACACCTCTAAGTCGACGTATCATCATCTCACCGAAAGATCGGGATCGCCGTCCCCATCAAGTTGGTATCAGAGCTCAAGGTTGCTCGGTGAGATTTTCATCATATTTCGTTTTCTACCTAGAGTTCAGAAAATTTGTCCCACAAAAAAAAAGATTTGTCCCTTTGTCCAAGCTAATTTGTGCCCTAACTTTTACTACTTGTTCTTGGTTTGTTGAATCGTCAGTTGCATCTTCGTGTCTTTGCTGGTTTTAGAGTCTAGTCCCGTTAGAGTTTCGAGTTCGAGTCACATTTTGGTCACAATTGCTTTCGCATTGAGCCGGGCCGCTAGTTGATCAGATCAGGACTCTCGGTGGTTGCTGGAGATCAGAAGAGAAGAGAAAAAAAGCCGCACAGATTCAATTGCAAAAAAAAAAACAAAGTTCAGAAAGAAAAAAAAAAGGGGGAGAAAAAAAAATCCGAGAATAGATCTCTTTCCCTAGTTGGGTTCGGTTCGGTTAAGGTGAGATAAGGAAGGTATCTGCTTTGGTTTAAGAAAAGATAAGAGAGAAGGAAAGTGTAGCCTTTATTTTGCTAAGGTATGGCTTTGAAAGGAAGGTATAGGCCGCCTCTCTGGTTTTGCATCCAACTTTCCTTTTGAAGTGGATTCGGATCCTCCGGACACCCCGCATTTAAAACTGCCATAACTTTTATATACGGCCTCCGATTGGGCTGTTCGAGTACTCAAAACGACCGAAACGAAAAGTTACATCTGAAAATCAACAAGTCAAGGTCTAATTGGGTTCCCGAGGCCCCAAAAAAAATTCGTTCGACCGCAAAAAACATCGTTTAGGGCCTCAAACGCCTCTGATGTTCAAAAATTCTGGCTCCGCTTTGGTGAAATTTTGTCATTGGTGATTAGGCTCGCGTCTCTAGTACGGTCTAGCCTAGGACTAGCATTGTACTGATTTTGAGTGACTTTTCAGCTTACTTTGGTCAGTGGTACTAGTTCCTCCTTTGCTACATATTATTGCCTGTCCAAGCTCCACCATCTTCTAACCACACAGGTTCCGGAATTTGCAATCGCTTGCCACATCGAGAACTTGTAAGAACTTGGTAGAAGCGTGAGCGTGTGTGAGGCTTACCACTTCATACGACCTAGTAGTTTATAGGAGCTTTCATATCTGTGTGAAGTTTCTTTGTTTCTATTAACTATGGCAGGTAGTCCAAGCAATCGTGGGAGTAACGTCGGCAGTGGGAGTGAACATGAGGATCACCTCACGCCAAAAGAATGGCGTTGGGTCACTCATTTCGAGAGGATGCACCATCAGCATGAGATGCAAACTCGTGACACTCTTGATGCGATTCAGGCGCAATTGGCACCCCTCACTGAGCTTCAAGCACAGTTAGCACAACTTCTTCAAGGTGCTGCCCCCAACAATGGTGCCACTGGTCATGCTTTGGGCCAATGCGGCGCTCCACCGGTTGTCCCTGATACTTTAAACGGGGTGGCTCAAGAGGAGAACAACTACGCCGCCGATACCGATGACGACTACAGGGTAAATGTGAACAACGATCGACCTCATCGTCGACTCCGCAATAACAGGCAAGGTATGGCTAGAAATCAACATGATCAAAGGGAAGAACGTGATGACTCTATGGCAAAAATAAAATTTACTATGCTTCCTTTTGATGGTGCTTATAATCCTGATGTTTATCTAGATTGGGAGTTGGCGGTAGATCAAAAATTTTCTTGCTATGACTTCTCTGAGCGTAGAAGGGTGCACGCTGCCACTAGTGAATTCACTGGTTTTGCATCTATTTGGTGGAAAGAATTTTGTAGAACCAACCGTGATGTACCTACAACTTGGGATGGGTTGAAGCATGTCATGAGGGCTAGATTTGTTCCTACATACTATGCTCGTGATTTATTGAATAAAATGCAGCGCTTCAATCAAGGTGATAAAACGGTTGAGGAATATTATCAGGAATTGCAAATTGGCATGTTGCACTGTGGGTTAGAAGAGAGCGAAGATGCAAAAATGGCTAGGTTCTTGGGTGGGCTTAACCGAGAGATACAGGATATACTTGACTATAAAGAATACATTTTTATCACTCGTTTGTACCATCTTGCTATGAAAGTAGAAAGGGAAGAGCAAGGTCGACGTCCGACAACGCGAGGTAATATTGAGGCTCTTCCACATCCATGTCACCCGCATCCATACCAAGGCATCATCTTCCATACCGGCGTGTACCTACACCCGCTGCTCCAAGTACTTCGACGCCATCACGCATTCCGAGGCAAACAAGTCACCACATTTCAAGCACCCGCCAAGAGTGCTTCCTCGCTTGCCTCCACCGGTCGAACGAGGGAAACACAATTCTTTCGATGCAAAGGAATGGGGCACGTGATGCGAGACTGCCCTAATCAACGTGCTCTAATAATCAGAGAAAATGGTGAGTACACTAGTGATAGTGACATTGATGAAAATGAATATGCTCTTGTTGCCACTAACACTGCAGAGCCAGCAGAAGAGATTATCACTTCGCAGATTCCGAGAAATATCCGGCTTTTGTTGTCGCACGTACTTAGCGCAAAGCTCGCACGCGATGAACAAAATCAACGCCATACTATCTTTCGCACAAGGTGTGTGGTGAATGAGCGCGCTGTGCATGTCGTTGTTGATGGAGGTAGCTGCAACAATCTTGCTAGTGTAGACATGGTCGAGAAGCTTGGTTTGACCACAAATCCACTTCCTCAACAGTATGAAATTGAATGGCTCAATTCCACTCGTAAGGTTCGTGTAACAAAACTGCTCGAGTACCTATCTCGATTGGTTCTTATCATGATAATGTTGTTTGCGATGTTGTACCCATGGATGCTTGCTCTCTTTTATTAGGTAGACCGTGGATCTATGATATGGATGCTATACATCATGGTAGGACTAATGAGTATATTTTCTTGTATAAGGGAAAGAAAATTATTTTGAAACCCATGAGCCCTACAGAACTAAGAAACATTGATGTTAAAAGAGCTCAAAGAGAAAAAGAAGAGAGTGGAATTAAAAGTGTAGCTAGTAAACCAACCCATTCAACTACACCAGTCGCTCAAAAACCTAACTTAAGTTGAAGGGTAAAGTATTGTTGGCTGCAAAAGTTCTCTCACAAGATAACATGGATAGTATAGAACCATTGCCATTCTCTGTTATTTTGTCTTCTGTTATTACTAATGCTTTGCAGGATAACGAGATGGAGTCGAGGACGACTCCAATTCAAGAAGGGGGGATGATGAGGATATCCCAACCAAGGATACAACCGCTGCCCCTTCTTCCTCTCGATCGCTACTTGCCCCCGACCGTCGCTGTTTCGCCGCTTCTTCGCTCACGACGTGCGGAGGGCTTAATCCGAAGCAAGTCCTTTCCATCCACCTTTGCTGGACCAGCATGTCAAGAACATCCAACGGGGACAGCCCACGCGCCAAGGAAGGCCCAAGATAAAGCCCAATTCGTCGCCGAGTCCGGTTCGGCCATCCAGGAGTAGCAGTACTTCAAACGGACGCCACGGCCACATCCGAACTCCGCTGACGCTCGACAACTCGCTTGAAAGGTATCGAGATAACCTTTCCAATGGTTCTAATCCCGTGGCCAAACTCCTCTTGCAGCGAAGGGAAATCACAGAACAATCTCACGGGACAGAAATTCCAGGTGCTGCGCCACCTTTCTTTTGTGCCCAAGGCCCATGTACTTTTAGGGTTCCACCTCCTTTGGCCAGCGCCTCTCTCTGGCTGCCGCACCTCTTGGGCGCCCCTTGTGTGGGTACCCTTTATATTGGGTTCTCACCACTGTTCTTCGTTTTTTAGGTTTTGTTGTGTTTTGGTAGACCCCGTGTGCGTCCCTTCTCGTGTTTGCGCGTGTCGACTAGACCGCCCGAGCCGAGAAATAGAACCTCAACTTGTTCTCTTTGTTTGATTTCAATACTACCTTTTCGGTTTGCTTCATACTTTGTTCTTGCGGGTTCTTGATTTCTTGCAGGAACTACTGGTCATTGGATCTTGTATCTGTGTGGATTTGGCATTGTGATTGCGAAGCTCCCAACCTTTTTGGTAGGAAGCCCTAAATTCGGTGCCATCAACACCTCCAAATCGACGTATCATCATTTCACCGAAAGATCAGGATCGCCGTCCCCATCAGGGTGTGTACTGTGCCAATTGGATCCCATGTGAGGAATATTTAACACCAACTCGGATGGATTCAAAACACACCCTGAAGTGAGCTTAGGTGCATGTGAAGTCCATTGGGGTTTGCCACTCGCTTTGTTCTATGACTTTTTCAGACAATCGGAAGTCTAAAGTGCCAATTCAGACCCATCGTTAGGAATATATAACACTGAGACAGACATATTTGAAACCCTCCCCAAAATGAGATAGGGTGCATACGAAGTCGATTAGGTGGGTTTGTCACTCTGTTTCGTTCTGTGACTTTTTCTTGTATGTGCACAAATAGGACCCGTCGTGAGTAATACTTAACCCCTACTCGGACTGATTCGAAACGCAACCTGAAATGATCTAGGGCTCTTATGAAGTCCATTCGTGCGGTTTAGCACTCAATTTCATTTTGTGACTTTTTTCATATGCATAGGAGTTTACAGAGCCAATTGGGACCCGTCGTGAGGAATATTTAGCACCAATTCGGATAGATTCGAAACACACCTCAAAATGAGCTAGGGCGCATACGAAGACCATTCAGGGTTTTGGCACTCATTTTCATTCTGTGATATTTTTTCGTACGCATGGGGTCTATTGTGCCAATTGGGACATTTGTGAGAAATATTTAACACCGACTTGGACGGATTTGAAACGCACTCAAATGATCTAGGCGCATATGAAGTCCATTCGTGGGTTTGTCACTGCTTCGCTCTGTGACTTTTTCGACACATGGAGTCTAAAGTGCCAATTGAGACCTGTCATGAGGAAAATTTAAGTCCGACTCAGACAGATTTGAACACAACCCAAAATGAGCTAGGGCTCTTATTAAGTCCATTCGTGGGGTTTGGCACTCAGTTTTGTTCTGCCACTTTTTTTCGTATAGATGGAGTCATAGTGCCAATTGGGACCCACCGTGAGCAATATTTAACACCGACTCGTACACACATGGTGTTTACATTGCAAATTGCGACCCTTCATGGGGAATATTTAACACCGACTCTCACGGATTCGAAACACAACACAAAATGAGTTAGGACGCACAAGAAGTCCATTCGGTGGGTTTGCCTCTCAGTTTTATTCTGTGACTTTTTTCGTACGCACGGATTTGTACTGTGCCAATTGAAACTCGTGTGAGGAATATTTAACTATGATTCCGACGGATTCGAAATGCACCTCGAAGTGAGCTTGGTTCATGTGAAGTCCATTAGGCGGTTTGCCACTCAGTTTCGTTCTATGACTTTTTTTTGTACGTTGGAAGTCTAAAGTGCCAATTCGGACTCGCGATTGCTAAGGCGCCACGACTTGTTCGTTCGTAGTCGGATCGCGAGGGTCGCCTCCTCCAATCGATAGTTACCCTCTCACCGAAAGATCGGGCACTTCAAGCCTATCAAGTGTATCAGATTTCAGGTTGCTCGGTGAGATTCCTCCATACTTCATAGTTACTTTTCATTCCTATAGTCCACATAAAACGAAAAAGCACATTAGGGTTAGAACATTCTGTCCAAGACCGTTGTGCTATCGCATCTTTTTTCAAGAATTTGCATTGTTGAGTTTGTGTTCATCATTGTTCTATGTTGCTGGTCGCTTCCCATTTTGTTTTACCCTTTTCATCACCATCAACTCCATTTCTAGCGTAACCGCACAACTCATTTCGTCATTAAGGAAAGTTTGGTTTCACAAAATATCTGTGTAGCTCATTAAAAGAAAGCCTCCTCCACCAAAGATAGTTTCCTTCTTATCTTTCTGTTCTTCCATATTTGGAGCAATCAAGGATCAGCGTGATACACAAGAAAAGGCAAGGTGCAAAAAAAAAAACAAACACAAAAACAAAACAAAAACAAAACAAAATAGGGAAAGACAAAAAAAGCTGCACCTAGATAGCATCCAACAAATAGGAGGGAAAAAGGGAAAGACATCACAAATATAGTGCGTCCCGATTGTTCCATAACTTTCTACTTTATCGATCCAATCTCCAAATTTCGACAGAAACTTTCGAGCTTCCATACTTTAGAGAGAGAGAGTATCTTCTTTTTACCTTTTACCCTGGTCGTTTTTTTTCACTTTCAAGACACTTTCACTTCCTACCTGCACCCGTGTTCTACTTTTAGTTTGAGTACATCGGCTTCAAGTAGCCCGCTAGCGCCTCTCCTAGTACTTGATGCGAGATCTTCCTTCCTTGCATCAGTCCCATTTGTCTTTGCATGCAACCCTATTGAAACGCTTCTCACCTTGTTTAGATCAAGAACTTGTGGGCATGTTTTGAACATTTATTCAACTTGCATTTATCGATTTGATTGTGCCTGCCTTGCTACAAAGTACAACTTCCTACAGCCACACAGATTTCTACAACGAACCGGTTTGTGTCGTCGCAATCGCTCCATCCAATCTTCACCGGTTATACCACTGGTTGCGTGTCACCCTGCTTGCATGGAAAGGCGGTAAGATCTTGATAACGGTTTTAGAGTTGTGATCCGAACAGTAACCACATCCTATTAGTTGCATGACACACTTGTGTTTTTGTTTTTTCCCTGCTTTGTTTTCACAATGACAGCTCTTCGATGAAAATGCCAAGAGGACGGTGCATTCTCCTCGAACACAGGCATTATACAACATTTCGAGCGACAAGTGCGATTGCAGTAGAAGGGCTTGACGATGATATTCGCACAACCAATGAGCGCTTGGGACAGCTTGAGAGCACCCAGATTGCAACAAGTGCGACACTCATGGAGATGAAGACCGCCCAAACCACCACCAACGACACTTTGACTAACATCATGACACAACTTCAAGCTCATCCCAACAAAGTTGCTAATGTTGTACGTAATCAACTGTCCACAACGAGGTTGATGACCACGATGATGCCGACATCTCGGTGATATCGAGCATGATGAACTTCCCATAACAACAATGCTCGGATCATCGACGGCGGCCCGCAAATCAGCGAGGGCGAAATCAACAACGAAGATCGACGCCGAGGTACGTAATCTGGAAGATTCTTTTGCTAAGATTAAATTCACTATACCGCATTCAATGGTAAATATAATCCGATGCTTCTCTTGACCGGAGCTAGCTGTTGATCAAAAGTTTGCATGCCATGATGTGCCTATAAATAATCGAGTTAAGATCGCTACTAGTGAGTTTACGATTTTGCATCTCTATGGTGGCGAGAACATTGCACTATGCACCCTAATAACATACCCACATCCTCGGCGCTTTAAAATTGCTCATGCGACATGATTTGTTCCATCATACTATGCTCGTGACATGCTTAACAATCTACAACGCCTATACCAAGGTTCAAAATCATGGAAGAATATTTTCAAGAATTGCGATTGGTATGTTGCGTTGTGGTTTAGTTGAAAATAATGATGCAGCTATGGCACGGTTTTGGGGGTCTAAACCGTGAAATTCGTGGATGTTCTTGATTATAAGGAGTACAATAATATTACTCGATTGTTTCATCTTGCATGTAAAGCTGAACGTGAAGTGCGGGGACGCCAAACAAGGAGCCGAACTACATTTTCTCGCAGGTTGCACAAGCTCTTGGAAGCCTAGCTCAAGAACCACACCGATTTCCAACCCGGCTACACCTTCTTCCACAAATAACAAGCAACCCGTGTTGGTGTCCCCTCCAACACTACAAGCTTCTGCAACACCAAAGGCTGCTCATCATGGGACAACATCAAGTACTTCGGTTATTTCATCTGGACGCACTAGAGATATCCAATGCCACCGCTGCAAGGGATATGGACATGTGATACGCGATTGCCCCAACAAGAGAGTCCTGTTGTTGCTTGACAATGGTGAGTATGACTCAAAGAAGTGATTTTGATGATGAAACATATGCCATGCTTGCAACTAACACCGCAGGACATGAGGATCAAGAAGTACATGTTGTCGCCGATGCTTGGATATGTTTTTGAGTATTGTAGTACAGCGTGTGCTAAGTACTCAAATAGCCACAACAGCACAAGAATCAATGCCATAATTTGTTTCGCATCAAAGGAGTGGTGAAGCAACGTCTTTGCTCGCATCATCATAGATGGTGGCAAACTGTAATAATTTGGCGAGTACCGATATGGTGGAAAAGCTAGCTCTACCAACTCGTCCACACCCTCACCCCTACCACATCCAATGGTTAAACCAAAGTGGTAAGTCAAAGTCACACGCTTCGCTTCACGTAACATTTGCTATGGGTTCATACAATGACTATGTCGACAGATGTTGTGCCCATGCAAGCATGCTCTATATTACTAGGTCGACCATGGCAATACGATACTGATTGTGTGCACACTGGTCTCACTAATCAATATTCCCTCTTCTTCAAGGGCAAGAAAATTGTGTTGCATCCCATGACCCCAGAACAAATTATGAAAGATGAACTTGCTAGAACCAATAGCGAGAAAACTCAAGCACATCCTCCCATCAGATCGTGTTACAAAAAGAGTTTCAAAGAACAACACTCACACTCTCATACAACACCAAATGAAATTAAATTAAAGGGTCCTGTTTTGCTAGCTACTAAAGTTGATTTGGATGAGTTGGCTGATAATTCATTGGACGGCTATGCTTTTATGTGCACTCCAGTTCTGTTTTCTTGGATGATATGCCTCCTTCGGTCACTAACCTTTTGCGTGAGTATCTCGATGTTTTCCCAAAGGACGACTCAGCAGTCTTCCTCCCTCCGAGGAATTGAGCACCAGATTGACCTTATTCCGGTGGTTCACTACCAAACCGCTACCGCATATCGCACCAACCCGGAGGAGACAAAAGAAATTCAGCGCTAAGTACAAGAATTGCTTGATAAGGGGTATGTTCACAATCTCTCACCCCATGTGTTTGTTCTGTTCTTCTTGTGCCTAAGAAAGATGGTTCATGGCGATGTGTGTTGACTGTCGCACCATTAACAACATTACAATCAGATATCGCCACCCCATTCCTCGATTAGATGATATACTTGATGAATTAAGTGGTGCAATCCTTTTCTCTAAGATTGATTTGCGTAGTGGGTATCATCAGATTCGTATGAAGTTGGGGGATGAATGGAAAATAGCTTTCAAAACAAAGTTTGGTTTGTACGAATGGTTAGTTATGCCTTTTGGGTTAACAAATGCACCTAGCACATTCATGAGACTTATGAACGAAGTTCTGCACTTTCATAGGCAAATTTGTGGTTGTCTATTTTGATGATATCTTGATTTATAGCAAATTATTGGAGGATCATTTTGATCATTTGCGTGCTGTTCTTGATGCTTTACATAATGCTCGTTTGTTTGGAAATCTGGACAAGTGCAACTTTTGCACAAACCGTGTTTCTTTTCTTGGTTATGTTGTCACAGCTCAAGGTGTTGAGGTGGATCATGCCAAGATTGACGCAATTCAGAGCTGGCCTACTACGACCACTGTCACGCAGATTCGGAGTTTCCTAGGACTTGCTGGATTTTATCGCAGATTTGTTCGCAATTTCAGAACCATTGCTGCTCCGCTGAATGAGCTCACAAAGAATGGTGTTCCGTTCACTTGGGGAACACCACAAGAAGAGGCCTTCATGATTTTGAAAGATAAGTTGACTAACGCACTATTACTTCAGCTTCCTGATTTCAATAAGATGTTTGAGTTGGAATGTGATGCGAGTGGAATTGGACTAGGTGGTGTGCTGCTGCAAGAAGGCAAACCAGTAGCATATTTTAGTGAAAAATTGAATGGTGCTAGTCTGAATTATTCCACTTATGACAAAGAATTACTTGCTTTGGTCCGCACCCTAGAAACATGGCAGCATTATTTATGGCCTAGAGAATTCATCATTCATTCTGATCATTCCTTGGGAAGATATATCTATGGACTTTGTTTTAGGACTGCCTAGTACAAAGAAGGGAAGGGATAGTATTTTTGTTGTTGTGGACCGATTCTCTAAAATGGCACATTTCATTCCATGCCACAAGAGCGATGATGCCACTCATATTGCTGATTTATTCTTCAAAGAAATTGTTCGTTTGCATGGTATGCCTTGTACTATTGTTTCAGATCGTGATGCCAAGTTCTTGAGCCATTTTTGGAGAACTTTATGGAGCAAATTAGGGACAAAGCTAGTGTTCTCTACCACATGTCACCCTCAAACCGATGGCCAAACTGAAGTGGTGAATCGAACCTTGTCAACCATGTTGAGGGCTGTTCTAAAGAAGAATTTGAAGATATGGGAAGAATGCCTACCTCATGTGGAGTTTGCCTATAATCGTACATTGCACTCTACGACAAAAATGACTCCATTTCAGGTTGTGTATGGCTTTAACCCTCGTGCTCCAATTGATCTATTGCTTTTACCATCTTCGGAGAAGGTAAACTTTGATGCAAAGAGACGTGCTGAATTTGTTCTTAAATTGCATAAGACCACAAAAGAAAATATAGAGCGCATGACTGAGAAATATAGGGTTGCTGGTAACCATGGTAGAAAGGAATTCACATTTGAACCTGGTGATCTTGTTTGGTTGCATTTGCAGAAAGAAAGATTTCCTAACTTACGAAAGTCTAAAGTAATGCCTAGAGCTGATGGTCCTTTCAAAGTGCTTGAACGAATTAATGATAATGCTTATAAACTTGAGTTACCCAGATTTTGGGGTTAGTCCCACTTTTAACATTTCAGATTTGAAGCCATATTTTGGAGAGAACGATGAGCTTGAGTCGAGGACGACTCAAATGCAAGAAGGGGAGGATGATGAGGACATCACTATGTCGGATACACCCATGACCTCACCACCACCACCTCCTATGCAAGGTCCTCACACAAGGGCACGCAGACAAAGCCTAAATCAACAGTGAACTCGTTTCTCGGGTGGTATAATTATATTTTGAGGATATACCACTGCATAATAATGTGCTTGTGCTTACTTAATCATGGCTTAGAGCTGCAAGGACGTCATTCCTCATCACTACAAGCTATAGTACAAGTTATTCCCGAGAAGGAAGCCAAAACGTCCACCCAGGAGCAGTCCACCTTCCACTGGCCATAACTATTGTATACAGAGTCCGTTCGGGATGAGTGAGTACTTGATTAAAAGATAAATTCGTGCTCTTTCCAACGGATCTGGCCTCATCATCAAATTCCACTCGAGCTGGCCACAGCAGTCAAAATAGTGCGACGGTCTCTGTCTTTTAGGGTGCTGTGCCACCATAATTTTGGGCTGAGTTCCCATGTAATTAAAGTGGCGTGAGACCAACTCCTAGCAGCCATCCTTGGCTATATATATTGGACAAGCCCCTATCTATCTCCTTAGGTTTTGATTTAAGAATAGTTACCCATGTGTGGAACTTTATCCTTGTTCTCCTGACTCGGCTAGAGCAGCGAAACAAGTTTCAAACCTCAACTTGAGTGTGTGCTTCATCCTTGTTCTTGCTAGTTCTTCGATTGCTCGCAAGAATAGACCTTCGTGGTCAGGTCATTCGTGTTCTTGGCACGGTTGATAACGACGAGGAGTGTGGTTTAGCGATTGCAGGCGCTTATCCTTGTGTGGTTCGTAGCCGGATCGTCAAAGTCATCCTCCGCCAAATCGAAGTTATCCCCTCACCGGAAGATCAGGGCCGTCTTGTGCGCATCACACCCTCACCCCAACCACATCCAATGGTTAAACCAAAGTGGTAAGCTGAAAGTCACACGTTCAGTTCGCGTAACATTTGCTATGGGTTCATACAATGACTATGTCGATTGTGATGTTGTGCCCATGCAAGCATGCTCTATATTACTAGGTCGACCATGGCAATACGATACTGATTGTGTGCACACTGGTCGCACTAATCAATATTCCCTCTTCTTCAAGGGCAAGAAAATTGTGTTGCATCCCATGACCCCAGAACAAATTATGAAAGATGAACTTGCTAGAACCAATAGCGAGAAAACTCAAGCACATCCTCCTCTCCGGATCAGTGTTACAAAAGAGTTTCAAAGAACAACACTCACACTCTCATACAACACCAAATGAAATTAAATTAAAGGGTCCTGTTTTGCTAGCTACTAAAGTTGATTTGGATGAGTTGGCTGATAATTCATTGGATGGCTATGCTTTTATGTGCACTCCAGTTCTGTTTTCTTCGGATGATATGCCTCCTATGCCTCCTTCGGTCACTAACCTTTTGCAGGAGTACTCCGATGTTTTCCCAAAGGACGTACCAGCAGGTCTTCCTCCCCTCCGAGGAATTGAGCACCATATTGACCTTATTCCGGGTGCTTCACTACCAAACCGTGCTGCATATCGCACCAACCCGAGAGAGACAAAAGAAATTCAGCGCCAAGTACAAGAATTGCTTGATAAGGGGTATGTTCACAATCTCTCACCCCATGTGCTGTTCCTGTTCTTCTTGTGCCTAAGAAAGATGGTTCATGGCGTATGTGTGTTGACTGTCGCGCCATTAACAACATTACAATCAGATATCGCCACCCCATTCCTCGATTAGATGATATGCTTGATGAATTAAGTGGTGCAATCCTTTTCTCTAAGATTGATTTGCGTAGTGGGTATCATTAGATTCGTATGAAGTTGGGGGATGAATGGAAAACAGCTTTCAAAACAAAGTTTGGTTTGTACGAATGGTTAGTTATGCCTTTTGGGTTAACAAATGCACCTAGCACATTCATGAGACTTATCAACGAAGTTCTGCGTGCTTTCATAGGCAAATTTGTGGTTGTCTATTTTGATGATATCTTGATTTATAGCAAATCATTGGAGGATCATTTTGATCATTTGCGTGCTGTTCTTGATGCTTTACGTAATGCTCATTTGTTTGGAAATCTGGACAAGTGCAACTTTTGCACAAACCGTGTTTCTTTTCTTGGTTATGTTGTCACAGCTCAAGGTGTTGAGGTGGATCATGCCAAGATTGACGCAATTCAAAGCTGGCCTACTCCGACCACTGTCACGCAGATTCGGAGTTTCCTAGGACTTGCTGGATTTTATCGCAGATTTGTTCGCAATTTCAGAACCATTGCTGCTCCGCTGAATGAGCTCACAAAGAAGGGTGTTCCGTTCACTTGGGGACCACCACAAGAAGAGGCCTTCATGATTTTGAAAGATAAGTTGACTAACGCACCATTACTTCAGCTTCCTGATTTCAATAAGATGTTTGAGTTGGAATGTGATGCGAGTGGAATTGGACTAGGTGGTGTGCTGCTGCAAGAAGGCAAACCAGTAGCATATTTTAGTGAAAAATTGAATGGTGCTAGTCTGAATTATTCCTCTTATGACAAAGAATTACTTGCTTTGGTCCGCACCCTAGAAACATGGTAGCATTATTTATGGTCTAGAGAATTCATCATTCATTCTGATCATGAATCTTTTAAAGCATATTCAAAGCCAATCAAATCTGAATCGTCGACATGCTAAGTGGGTTGAATTCATTGAGTCTTTTCCTTATGTTATCAAACATAAAAAGGGGAAAGAAAATGTAATTGCAGATGCTTTGTCTCGCCGATACTCTATGCTTTCACAACTTGATTTCAAGATTTTTGGGCTTGAGACTATAAAGGAGCAGTATATGTTTGATCCTAATTTTAAGGATGTACTGCTGAATTGCAAGGATGGGAAAGCGTGGGCAAAGTTTTTCCTAAATGATGGGTTCTTGTTTCGTGCTAACAAGCTATGCATTCCAGCTAGTTCTGTTCGTCTTTTGCTGTTACAGGAAGCACATAGTGGTGGACTCATGGGACATTTTGGAGTCAAAAAGACTGAAGCCATTCTTTCTGATCACTTCTTTTGGCCAAAGATGAGGCGAGATGTGGAGAGGTTTATTGCTCGCTGCCCCAATTGTCAACGTGCAAAATAACGGCTTGAACCCCATGGTTTGTATATTCCTCTACCTGTTCCCCATGCCCCTTGGTTGGACATTTCAATGGATTTTGTTTTAGGATTGCCTAGAACTAAGAAGGGGAGAGATAGTGTCTTTGTGGTTGTTGATCGATTTTCTAAAATGGCATATTTTATACCATGTCACAAGAGCGACGATGCCATCCATGCTGCTGATTTATTCTTTCGTGAGATTATTCGTTTGCATGGTGTTCCAAATACCATAGTCTCCGACCGTGATGCAAAATTTCTTAGTCATTTCTGGAAAACTTTGTGGAATAAATTGGGAACCAAATTACTTTTTAGCACCACATGTCACCCCCAAACCGATGGGCAAACTGAAGTTGTTAATAGAACTTTATCTACAATGCTTCGAGCTATTTTGAAGACAAATCTGAAAATGTGGGATGAATGTTTACCTCATATTGAGTTTGCTTATAACCGTTCAATGCATTCCACTACTAAGATGTCTCCTTTCCAAATTGTCTATGGTTTCCTTCCTCGTGCACCTATTAATTTAGTGTCTAATTCACCTGTGGAGGATACGAATTTTGATGCAAATCAACATGCTGAACTCATACATAAGATACATGAGCAAACTAGAGACAATATTGAGCGTATGAATGCAAAGAACAGAATGCAGGTAGTAAAGGAAGAAAGCAGGTTTCCTTTGAGCCGGGTGACTTGGTCTGGTTGTATTTGAGGAAGGATCGATTCCCTGCTCTACGTAAATCCAAATTGATGCCTCGTGCTGATGGGCCGTTCAAAATCCTTTAAAAGATAAATGATAATGCTTACAAACTTGACCTCCCAAAAGAATTTGGTGTTTCTCCTACTTTTAATGTTGCAGATTTGAAGCACTATGTTGGTGAGGAGGAGCACATCCCATCGAGGACGACTTCAGCACAAGAAGGGGAGGATGATGAGGACATCACTTCTTCAGATTCAACTACAACACCCACTTCTTCAACACCTCTAACAATGATGCAAGGACCGATGACTCGAGCTTGTGCACGTGAACTGAACTACGTCCTCCTGCTTAAGAATGAAGGTCCAGAATAAAGGCAAGATGATGAATAAGGTGCTACGCACCAAATCTTGAGGCTGGGCCCATGTAATAAAGATAGTCTTACTCAAACAAGGAAAGGAATAGAGGAAATTGCGTCCTGCCTTTGCTGCTGGCCGAATTTCCTTCTTCCTTCACCTATTTAGCCTAGGCCGAACCTCACTTTGTGGGATGGGTTTTCTTTTGTTTTAGTTTAGCTATTGTGCAAACTTTGTTCTTCAGTTGTGTCCAGCGACCACCTGTAAGACAGCATTGTGAACCCCCAATTTAAGTGATTTCGGTTTGCCTACATCTTGTTCTTGCTTGCCCGTCGATTGCTTGCAGGATTTGAACCTCGGTTCAGTTGATCTTGTTGTTCCAATGAGGTCAATAACCATTTGGAGTTGGTTCCGCGATTGCTAAGGCGCCACGACTTGTTCGTTCGTAGTCGGATCGCGAGGGTCGCCTCCTCCAATCGATAGTTACCCTCTCACCGAAAGATCGGGCACTTCAAGCCTATCACAAGTGCAGAGAAGGCAAACAAGAACCGCAAGAAGGTGACCTTTGAGCCTGGTGATTTGGTTTAGATACATTTGCGCAAAGATCGATTTCCAGAAAAGCGCAAGTCCAAGCTAATGCCTCGTGGAGATGGACCATTCAAAGTGTTGGCCAAGATTAATGACAACGCGTACAAGATCGAGCTTCCGGAAGATTATGCTGTGAGTCCAACATTCAACGTAGCTGATCTATCTCCATGCACCGATCACGAGGATCAAGAGTCGAGGACGACTCCTTTTGAAGAGGGGGAGGATGATGAGGATATCCCTGGTTCACCTCATTTATCATCTTCTCCACATGACAAATCTACACGGCTGCAAGTTGAAGCATCTACAAAGAAGACATATTTGGGTCCCATAACAAGGAGTCGTGCTAAACAAATACAACAAGAGGTGGATGCGCTCCTGGCTAATCCTAATGCAAATATCAATGAGAATTATATAATACCTAAGTCTTCTATGCTGCCTTTACTCAGGTTTTCACCTACGGAGATAATTCAAGCCGAAGTGGCAAGTTGCAAGGAACAAGACCTCGCTACCGGTGTATATTGCTTGAGTACCTCAACCTATGACCAATGGATCAAGTGGGACGACGAGAAGGTGGAGGCTTACACCAAGAAGACTAGCAAGCAGCCCCAACCATCAAATGTTGCACGCGCAGCTCTAGAATTCGTCCATGATCTTGCTGTACCATGCCACATGAATATATGAGTATCAAACACGCATGGAGGGCCATAATAGACAGAATATCAAGTGTACTTTCAGGCACAACAAACCGGTGCATCATTTGGAGGCTTGAGTCAAAAGATATTAGAGTTCCAATGCAAGCTGTCAAGGGCATTACTTGCAGCGCGAGGCTCCACATTTCTACTCCCCAAGCAGCCTGGTTGCCATGAATTTGAAACCCCATTTTGGATTGCTTTCACACCTAACTAGGAGGGTTGTTCCTAGTAAAAATATCCCATCCTCCATTCCAGCCAAAAACTCTTGGATAATTTAATTTCAGAATAGGATAGCCAAGCTGCTACTAGAAACTTGTTTGAGAGTTCTCTTCCCCTTTGCTCTTGTAAACTTACCTTGTGAGATTGCAAAAGCGGTCGTTCGACGGCAACCTTTCTGTGCTTCCAACTTCGTGCGTGGTTGTGTGGATTGGGAACTTAGAGTGTGGTTAGGCGAATTCTTGTTGCAGGTCATTGCATAGGCAGTGGTTGGCCTCAAGATCGTCGGGTTGCACTGTTATTATGGCTAATTGCAGCTAGCTATCCGAGAATGTTGTTGGTTGGAATCGTGTTCAACATCGTCTCCTTTAGGTGGCACTAGTTATCGTGTTCCTTCAGATCCTACTTCGTGAAGAATGGGGAATCCCCCCGCATCACACCGTGAGGAATATTTAACACCGACTCGAACGGATTCGAAATACTACCCGAAATGTGCTATGGCGCATATGAATTCCATTCAGGGTGTTTAGTACTCAGTTTTATTCTGTGACTTTTTTCGTACACTCGTGGAGTCTACCTTGCAAATTGGTACCTGTCGTGGGGAGTTTTTAACACAGATTCTGACAGATTCGAAAGGCAAGAAGAAATGATCTAGGGCGCATATGAAGTGTATTCGGCAGGTTTGGCACTAAGTTTCGTTCCGTAACTTTTTTCATACAAATGAAGCCTACAGTGCAAATTGGGACCCACCGTGAGGAATATATAACACCGACTCGAACGGATTCGAAACACAACCCGAAATGAGCTACGGCGCATATGAATTCCATTCATTGGGAAAGTACACAGTTTTATTCTGTGTCTTTTTTGGTACACGCGTGTAGTCTACCTTGCAAATTGGGACCCGCCGTGAGGAATATTTAACACCGACTCTGACGGATTCAAACGCAGCACGACATGAGATTGGGCGCATATGAAGTGTATTCGACAGGTTTGGCACTCAGTTTCGTTTCGTGGGGAATATTTAACACCGACTCGAACGGATTCGAAACACTACCCGAAATGCGCTACGGCGCATATGAATTCCATTCAGGGAGTTTTGTAACTCAGTTTTATTCTGTGACTTTTTTCGTACGCGCGTGGAGACTACCTTTTAAATTGGGACCTGTTGTGAGGTAGATTTAACTCCGACTCTGACGGATTAGGAACATAGCACGACATGAGCTAGGGAGCATATGAAGTGTATTCGGCAAGTTTGGCACTCAGTTTCGTTCCGTAACTTTTTTTCAAACAAATGGATCCTATAGAGTTAATTGGGACCCACCGTGAGGAGTATTTAACCACGACTCGAGCGGATTCGAAACACTACCCAAAATAAGCTATGGCGCATATGAATTCCATTCGGGGGGTTTAGTACTAAGTTTTATTCTGTGACTTTTTTCGTACACTCGTGGAGTCTACCTTGCAAATTGGGACCTGTCGTGAGGAATATTTAACACAGATTCTGACAGATTCGAAAGGTAAGACGACATGATCTAGGGCACATATGAAGTGTATTCGGCAGGTTTGGCACTCAGTTTGTTTCCATAACTTTTTTCATACTAATGAAGCCTACAGTGCAAATTGGGACCCACCGTGAGGAATATTTAACACCGACTCGAACGGATTCGAAACACAACCCGAAATGAGCTACAGCGCATATGAATTCATTCAGGGCATTTAGTACTCAGTTTTATTTTGTGTCTTTTTTCGTACATGCGTCGAGTCTACCTTGCAAATTGTGACCCGTCGTGAGGTATATTTAACACCGACTCTGACTGATTGGAAACACAGCACGACATGAGCTAGGGCGCATATGAAGTGTATTCGGCAGGTTTGGCACTCAGTTTCGTTCCATAACTTTTTAATACAAATGGATCCTATGGAGCTAATTGGGACCCTACGTGAGGAATGTTTAACACCGACTCGAACGGATTCGAAACACAACCCGAAATGAGCTACGGCGCATATGAATTCCGTTCATGGGGTTTAGTACACAGTTTTATTCTGTGTCTTTATTGGTAAACGCGTGTAGTCTACCATGCAAATTGGGACCCGTCGTGAGGAATATTTAACACCGACTCGGACGGATTCAAACGCAGCACAACATGAGATTGGGCGCATATGAAGTGTATTCGACAGGTTTGGCACTCAGTTTCGTTCCAAGGGGAATATTTAACACCGACTCGAATGGATTCGAAACACTACACGAAATGCGCTACGACGCATATGAATTCCATTCAGGGGGTTTTGTAACTCAGTTTTATTCTGTGACTTTTTTCGTATGCGCGTGGAGTCTACCTTGCAAATTGGGACCTGTCGTGAGGTAGATTTAACAGCGACTCTGACGGATTAGGGACACAGCAGGACATGAGCTAGGGCGCATATGAAGTGTATTCGACAAGTTTCGCACGCGGTTTCGTTGCGTAACTTTTTTTCAAACAAATGGATCCTATAGAGCTAATTGGGACACACCATGAGGAGTATTTAACACCGACTCGAACGGATTCGATACACTACCCGAAATGAGCTATGGCGCATATGAATTCCAGTTGTGGGGTTTAGTACTAAGTTTTATTCTATGACTTTTTTCGTACACGCGTGGAGTCTACCTTGCAAATTCGGACCCGTCGTGAGGAATATTTAACACCGACTCTAACAGATTCTAAGCACAGCACGACATGAGCTTGGGTGCATAAGAAGTGTATTCGGAAGGTTTGGCACTCAGTTTCGTTCCGTAACTTTTTTGATACAAATGTAGCGTACAGTGCTAATTGGGACCCACCGTGAGGAATATTTAACACCGACTCGAACGGATTCGAAACACAACCGAAAATGAGCTATGTCGCATATGAATTCCATTTAGGTTGTTTAGTTCTTAGTTTTATTCTGTATCTTTTTCCACACACGCGTGGTGTCTACAATGCAAATTGGGGCCCGTCGTGAGGAATCTTTAACATCGACTCTAACGGATTCCAAACGCAGCACGACATGAGCTTGGGCGCATATGAAGTGTATTCAGTAGGTTTGTCACTCAGTTTCGTTCTGTAACTTTTTTCATACAAAAGGAGCCTACAGTGCTAATTGGGACCCAACGTTAGGGATATTTAAAACCGACTCGAACAGATTCGAAACACAACCGAAAATGAGCTACAACGCATTTGAATTCCATTCAGGGGGTTTATTACTCAGATTGATTATTTGACTTTTTCGTACACGCGTGGAGTCTACCTTGAAAATTGGGACCCGTCGTGAGGAATATTTAACACCGACTTTGACAGATTCGGAACGCAGCACGACATGAGCTACGGCACATATGAAGTGTATTCGGCAGGTTTGGCACTCAGTTTCTTTCCGTAACTTTTTTCAGACAAATGAAGCCTACAGTGCTAATTGGAACCCACCGTGAGGAATATTTAACATCGAACCGAATAGATTCGAAACACAACCCGAAATGAGCTGTAGCGCATATGAATTCCATTCAGGGGGTTTAGTACTCAGTTTTATTATGTGTCTTTTTTCGTACACGTGTGGAGTCTACCTTGCAAATTGGGACCCATCATGAGGAATATTTAACACCGACTCTCACGGATTCCAAACGCAGCACGACATGAGCTTGGGCTCATATGAAGTGTATTCGGTAGGTTTGGCACTCAGTTTCGTTCCGTAAATTTTTTCATACAAATGGAGCCTACAGTACTAATTGGGACCCACCGTGAGGAATATTTAACACCGACTCGAACGAATTCGAAACACCACTCGAAACTCTAAAGGCTGAAACTAAAGACCACCAACTTGACTCGTCAAAGCAACAATAAATTCAACAAGCCGAGAACTAAGTAGCAAAAGCAAGGGCACAAATTGTTTTGGACAATGGAGATCTAATCGCCTATATTTTTTTTTTGGTTTTCTGGACTGTAGGTAAAACAAAGGATGGGGAAAAAAATCTCTCACCGATCAACCTTGAGCTCTGATGCCACTTGATAGAACTAGGCGTCCCGATCTTTCGATGAGAGGAGATTGCGTCGATCTGGTGGAGGGCGAAGTTGGCGGCCCGACTACAACGAACCCGACGTTGCGCCTTAGCGACCGGTACACCACCCTCCTGAAGGTTATTGATCTCGCGGGAAGCGCGACCAACCTAACCACGAAGGTCTTTGTTCTTGCGAGCAATCGAAGAACCAGCAAGAACAAGGGATTACAAGCAACTCAATTGCGAATATGAATTCAGAACGGTTCTGAAACAAAAACAGTCGAAGTTGGGGTTCCGATGAACAAGTAGACGGGCGGTCTAGTCGGCACGCACGATTACAAGCAGTAGCAATGGCTAACTGAATCAAACAAAACCCAAAACCCTAACTATGGTGGCGACTGGCTAATTATAGACCAAGAGCATGCAGCACTGGGCCTTAACATGGGCCTACTGATTACAACTCGAAATAAAGACTAGAGCCCAATTAGACTCGGACTGGAAAAGTGTTCTGGATTGTTTTGCATATTCCCGTTGACTCGGAAGGAATTTGGAGGTGATCTTGGATAGGTTGGAAAGAGGACGACCAGAGCTTTTGTTCTTGTACTCGTAGACCTCCAGAAGCCTTCTGGATCAAAAGTTATGGCCGTTTGAATTTGACCATCTCTGGAAGTCCGAATCTGATTCCAATTTGCTCTTCCCTCCGGACGCGAACTCCTTTGTGTGTTGTGGGTCTTCTCCATGGTTCCTAAGAATAATCACATCATCACAAAAATTAAATAGCATTCCATTCATTGTATCATTAATTGGAATACTTAGGAACGCCTTCACCTGATAATTTAGTTGACGTGCACGGGCTCGAGTGAGTGGTCTTTGAAGTGGTGGTTCAACCTGGTGAGTGGAGTTAGAGCTGGTTGTATCCATTGTGGAGATGTCCTCATCATCCTCCCTCTCTTGAAATGGAGTCGTCCTCGACTCAAGCTCATCTTCATCACCCATGTACGGCTTCAAATCAGCAACATTGAAAGAATTGCTTACACTGTAGTCTGCAGGCAAATCAAGCTTGTATGCATATTATCATTTATCTTAGCAATCACTTTAAAAGGACCATCAGCTCTAGGCATCAATTTAGACTTTCGCAAATCAGGAAACCTATCCTTTCTCAAGTGCAACCAAACAAGATCTCCAGGTTCAAAAGTTAATTCCTTCCTACCCTGACTACCAGCAGCTCTATATCTAGCATTCATTTGCTCAATGTTATCTTTAGTAGTCTCATGTAATTTCAGCACAAAATCAGCACGTTTAGCAGCATCTAAGTTTACTTTTTCAGAACATGGTAATGGCAAAATATCAATGGGTGCACGAGGATTGAAACCATATACCACCTGAAAAGGAGTCATCTTGGTAGTAGAATGCAATGAGCGGTTGTAGGCAAACTCCACATGAGGTAGGCACTCTTCCCACATCTTCAAATTGTTCTTCAAAATGGCTCTCAACATTGTAGACAACGTTCTGTTGACGACTTCAGTCTAGCTTGGTACCCAGTTTCTTCCAAAGCGTCCGCCAAAAATGAATCAAAAATTTTGCATCCCAATCTGACACAATTGTGGAAGGCACTCCATGTAGGCCAACTATCTCCCTGAAAAATAAGTCAGCAATTTTTGTAGCATCATCGCTCTTATGACAAGGTATAAAATGTGCCATCTTAGAAAACCGATCCACGACAACAAATATGCTATCCCTTCCCCTCTTTGTCCTAGGTAGGCCTAAAACAAAGTCCATTGAAATATCCTCCCATGGAACACTAGGAACAGGAAGAGGCATATATAACCATGTGGGTTCAGTCGTGACTTAGCTTTATTGCAAGTAGAACAGCGAGAGACATAGCGCTCCACATCGAGCCTCATCTTTGGCCAATAAAAATGGTTGGCCAACACATCCTCGTGCTAGTTGGGACCCACCGTGAGGAATATTTAACACCGACTCGAACGGATTCGAAACATAACCGAAAATGAGCTACGTCGCATATGAAATCCATTTAGGTTGTTTATACAAGTTTTATTCTGCGTCTTTTTCCACACACGTGTGGAGCCTACCTCGCAAATTGGGGCCTGTCATGAGGAATCTTTAACATCGACTCTAACGGATTCCAAACACAGCACGACATGAGCATGGGCACATATGAAGTGTATTCGGTAGGTATGGCACTCTATTTCGTTCTGTAACTTTTTTCATACAAATGAAGCCTACAATGCTAATTGGGACCCAACGTGAGGAATATTTAACACCGACTCGAACGGATTCGAAACACAACCGAAAATGAGCTACAACACATTTGAATTCCATTCAGGGGGTTTAGTACACAGTTTTATTATTTGACTTTTTCGTACACGCATGGAGTCTTCCTTGAAAATTGGGACCCGTTCTGAGGAATATTTAACACCGACTTTGACAGATTCGAAATGCAGCACGACATGTGCTAGGGCGCTTATGAACTGTATTCGGCAGGTTTTGCACTCAGTTTCTTTCCGTAACTTTTTTCGGACAAACGAAGCCTAAGTGCTAATTGGGACCCACCGTGAGGAATATTTAACACCGACTCGAACGGATTCGAAACACAACCCGAAATGAGCTACGGCGCATATGAATTCCATTCAGGGGGTTTAGTACTCAGTTTTATTCTGTGTCTTTTTTCGTACACGCGTGGAGTCTACGAATGTTTAACACCGTCATGAGGAATGTTTAACACCGACTCTGACGGATTCCAAACGCAGCACGACAAGAGCTTGGGCTCAAATGAAGTGTATTCGGCAGGTTTGGCACTCAGTTTCGTTTCGTAAATTTTTTCATACAAATGGAGCCTACAGTGCTAATTGGGCCCACCGTGAGAAATATTTAACACCGACTCGAACGGATTCGAAACACATCCCGAAATGAGCTACGGCGCATATGAATTCCATTCAGGGGGTTTAGTACTCAGTTTTATTCTGTCACTTTTTTCGTACGCGCGTGGAGTCTATCTTGCAAATTGGGACCCGTCGTGAGGTATATTTAACACCGACTCTGACGGATTCGAAACAAACAAGACATGAGCTAGAGCGCATATGATGTGTATTCGGCAGGTTTGGCACTCAGTTTCGTTCTATAACTTTTTTAATACAAATGGATCCTATAGAGCTAATTGGGACCGACCGTGAGGAATTTTTAACACCGACTCGAACGGATTCGAAACACTACCCGAAATGAGCTACGACGCATATGAATTCCATTCAGTGGTTTAGTACTCAGTTTTATTCTGTGTCTTTTTTTGTACGCGCGTGGAGTCTACCTTGCAAATTGGGACCCGTCGTGAGGTATATTAAACACCGACTATGACGCATTGTGTCGGGGATCGGTCATCCTGACACGTGTCCGGGCCCCCCGGGTCTTTAGAACGTTTTCCCCGAGTACGGAGGGCAGTTCCCGAGCTCGAGCGGAGGTCTCCTTGAGCTCGGAGGACGGTTCCCGATCTCGAGCAGGGGTCTTCTCGTGCTCTTGCTGGCTCCCGCGACATCCTCGACCTCGACGCCTTCGACCCGATCTCCAGCATAGTATTCCCCTTTTCTTACGTGACCTATCTCCCCTGCATGGGAACTGGGGTCACCTACTCCTGTCAGATCCCTTGTGTGGGAACTAGGGTCAACTGCTCCCAGCAACTCCTGTCAAATCCCCTGCGTGGGAACTAGGGTCAACTACTCCTGTCAGCTCACAGACACCGCCCGACGTCAGCATTCGAGATTAACGCCCAGGGGTCTATAAAGTGCTAAACTACCCAAATCAAAAGGGTCGTAGAAAAACAAGACAGAGAGAAAAACAAGAAGCCACAACACAAGAAACAACAGAACACATGACAAGAACCTAAGGAGATGCACTGATACACCTGCAGGCTCGCTCATATGCTACACCATCTCGCCGAGCTCCCTCTCGGTCACCACTTCCGAGTGGCCCCGAGGTCGAGCTCCATGTTTGTCCTCCCACGAGGAGCTTTTAGTCACCTTTCGCCTACGAGCAAGACTGGAGTAGAGCTATTACCTTACCCAGAGGGGCTTGAACCAGTATAAACGACGCTTCCCCCTGTTCACTTGTTCTTTTTCCCCGAGCTGTGTGTCTGCCGACGCTCCCTCCTTCCCGGACGAGCATGACTTTAAGCCTTGCCCCTTTGCACGATCCTTCCCCCCTCATTTGCCGTTGACGGTTCCGATCGTTGACAGATTGGAAACACAGCACGACATGAGCTAGGGCGCAGATGAAGTGTATTCGGCAGGTTTGGCACTCTGTTTCGTTCCGTAACTTGTTTCATACAAATGGATCCTATAGAGCTAATTGGGACCCACCGTGAGGAATATTTAACACCGACTCGAACGGATTCGAAACACCACCCGAAATGAGCTACGGCGCATATGAATTCCATTCAGGGGAGGGGGTACAAACTGGGAGCTATCGTGAGGAATATTTAACACCGACTCTGAAAGATTCGAAACGCAGCACGACATGAGCTAGGACGCATATGAAGTGTATTCGGCAGGTTTGGCACTCAGTTTCGTTCCGTAACTTTTTCAAACAAATGGTCCTATAGAGCTCATTGGGGCCCACCGTGAGGAATATTTAACACCTACTCGAACGGATTCGAAACACAACCCGAAATAAGCTACGGCGCATATAAATTCCATTAATGGGGTTTAGTACACAGTTTTATTCTGTGTCTTTTTTCGTACACGCGTGTAGTCTACCTTGCAAATTGGGACCCGTCGGGAGGAATATTTAACACCGACTCTGACGGATTCAAACGCAGCACGACATGAGCTTGGGCACATATGAAGTGTATTCGACAGGTTTGGCACTCAGTTTCGTTCCGTGGGGAATATCCGACTCGAACGGATTCGAAACACTACCCGAAATGCGCTACGGCGCATATGAATTCCATTCAGTGGTTTTAGTAACTCTGTTTTATTTTGTGACATTTTTCGTACGCGCGTGGAGTCTACCATGCAAATTGGGACCTGTCGTGAGGTAGATTTAACACCGACTCTGACGGATTAGGAACACAGCACGACATGAGCTAGGGCGCATTTGAAGTGTATTCGGCAGGTTTGGCACTCAGTTTCGTTCCTTAAATTTTTTCATACCAATGGAGCCTACAGTGCTAATTGGGCCCACCGTGAGAAATTTTTAACACTGACTCGAACATTTCGAAATACATCCCGAAATGAGCTACGGCGCAAATGAATACCATTTAGGTTGATTAGTACTTAGTTTTATTCTATGTCTTTTTCCACACACGTGTGGAGCCTACCTTGCGAATTGGGGCCCGTCGTGAGGAATCATTAACATCGACTCTAACGGATTCCAAACACAGCACGACATGAGCATGGGCGCATATGAAGTGTATTCGGTAGGTTTGGCACTCAGTTTCGTTCTGTAACTTTTTTCATACAAATGGAGCCTACAGTGCCAATTGGACCCAACGTGAGGAATATTTAACACCGACTCGAACGGATTCGAAACACAACCGAAAATGAGGAATAACACATTTGAATTCCATTTAGGGGGTTTAGTACTTAGTTTCATTATTTGACTTTTTCGTACACGCATGGAGTCTACCTTGAAAATTGGGACCTATTCTGAGGAATATTTAACACCGACTTTGACAGATTCAAAACGCAGCACGACCTGAGCTAGGGCGCATATGAAGTGTATTCGGCAGGTTTTGCACTCAGTTTCTTTCCGTAACTTTTTTCAGACAAATGAAGCCTACAGTGCTAATTGGGACCACCGTGAGTAATTTTTAACACCGACTCGAACGGATTCGAAACACAACCTGAAATGAGCTACGGCGCATATGAATTCCATTAAGAGGGTTTAGTACTCAGTTTTATTCTGTGTCTTTTTTCGTACACGTGTGGAGTCTACCATGCAAATTGGGACCCGTCATGACGAATATTTAACACCGACTCTGACGGATTCCAAACGCAGCACGACATAAGCTTGCGCGCATATGAAGTGTATTCGGCAGGTTTAGCACTCAGTTTCGTTCCGTAACTTTTTTCATACAAATTGAGCCTACAGTGCTAATTGGGGCCCACCGTGAGGAATATTTAACACCAACTCGAACGGATTCGAAACACTACCCGATATGAGCTAAGGCGCATATGAATTCCATTCAGGGCGTTTAGTACTCACTCTTATTCTGTGACTTTTTTCGTACGCGCATGGAGTCTACCTTGCAAATTGGGACCCGTCTTGAGGTATATTTAACACCGACTCTGACAGATTCGAAAGGCAACACGAGATGAGCTAGGGCCCATATGAAGTGTATTTGGCTGGTTTGGCACTCAGTTTCGTTCCGTTACTTTTTTCATACAAATGGATCCTACAGTGCTAATTGGGACCCACCGTGAGGAATATTTAACACCGACTCGAATGGATTCAAAACACAACCCGAAATGAGCTGGCGCATATGAATTCCATTCGGGGGGTTTAGTACTAACTTTTATTCTTGGTCTTTTTTCGTACACGCGTCGAGTCTACCTTGCAAATTGTGACCCGTCGTGAGGAATATTTAACACCGACTCTTACGGATTCTAAACACAGCACGACATGAGCTTTGGCGCATATGAAGTGTATTCGGCAGGTTTGGCACTCAGTTTCCTTCCGTAACTTTTTTCAAACAAATGGATCCTATAGAGCTAATTGGGACCCACCGGGAGGAATAATTTACACCGACTCAAACGGATTCGAAACACTACACGAAATATGCTACGTGTGGAGTTTTGTACTTTGTTTTATTCTATGACTTTTTTCGTGCACGTGTGGAGTCCACCTTGCAAATTGGGACCCTTTGTGAGGAATATTTAACACAGATTCTGACAAATTCGAAAGGCAGCCCGACATGAGCTTGGGCGCATATGAAGTATATTCGGCTGGTTTGGCACTCAATTTTGTCCCATTACTTTTTTCGTAGAAATGAAGCCTACAGTGCTAATTGTGACCCACCGTGAGGAATATTTAACACCGACTCGAACGGATTCGAAACACAACCCGAAATGAGCTACGGCGCATATGAATAACATTCAGGGGGTTTATTACTCAGTTTTATTCTGTGACTTTTTTGGTACACGCGTCGAGTCTACCTTGCAAATTGGGATATGTCTTGAGGAATATTTAACACCGACTCTGTCGGATTCCAAACGCAGCACGACATGAGCTTGGGCGCATATGAAGTGTATTCGGCAGGTTTGGCACTCAGTTTCTTTCCATACCTTTTTTCATACAAATGGAGCCTACAGTGCTAATTGGGACCCACCGTGAGGACTTTTTAACACCGACTCGAACGGATTCGAAACACAACCGAAAATGAGCTACGGCGCATATGAATTCCATTTAGGTTGTTTAGTACTCAGTTTTGTTCTGTGTCTTTTTCCATACACGCTGAGTCTACCTTGCAAATTGGGACCCGTCGTGAGGAATATTTATCACCGACTCTAACGGATTCCAATCGCAGTACGACATGAGCTTGGGCGCATATGAAGTTGTCGACGATCGGGACCGCCAACCGCAAAGAGGGAGGAAGGATCGTGCAAAGGGGTGAGGCCCCAAGTCATGCTCGTCCGGGAAAGAGGGAGCGTCGGCAGGCACACAGCTCGAGGAAGAAGGGCAAACGAATATGGAGACACGGGGTTTATACTGGTTCGAGCCCCCTAGGACGGGTAATACCTCTACTCCAGTCTTTCCCGTTGGCGAAGTGGTGGCCCAAGGGGAGGACGAGTAGGGAGCTCGACCTCGGGGCCGCTCGGAAGTGGTGGCCCAGGGGGAGCTCGGTGAGGTGGTCTGACGTATGAGTGTGTATCGTGGTTCTTGTTGCGTTGTTGTTGTGTCTTGGTGTTGCCTCCTTTGTGTTTTTCCTGTGTTCTTGTTCTTTGTCACCCCTCAGGTCGGGGTAGCCTAGCGCTTTATAGACCCCAAGGCGTTGATCTCGAGTGCTGACGTTGGGCGATGTCTGTGAGTTGACAGGAGCAGTTAACTGATGTGAGGTTGTGTCCCGATCTTTCGATGAGAGCGATAACTATCGATTTGGTGGAATCGACTTTTACGATACGACTACAATGTACAACAACGATGCGCCTTGGGACCCGTCGTGAGGAATATTTAACACCGACTCTGACGGATTCCAAACACAGCACGACATGAGCTTAGGCGCATAGGAAGTGTATTCGACTGGTTTGGCACTCAGTTTCGTTCCGTTACTTTTGTCATACAAATGAAGCCTACAATGCTAATTGGGATCCATCGTGAGGAATATTTAACACCGACTCGAACGGATTCGAAACACAACCCGAAATGAGCTACGGCGCATATGAATTCCATTAAGGGGGTTTAGTACTCAGTTTTATTCTATGTCTTTTTTCGTACACGAGTGCAGTCTACCTTGCAAACTGGGACCACGTCGTGAGGAATATTTTACATCGACTCTATTCAGGATGTTCTTGTTGATAAAACATATAGTTGTCTTTAGAATTGATTGATTGTGCTTGTAGTGCAGAAAACATGCTTGCTGAATCTTTGAAAGAGCCTTTAGCTTCATTTGAGGTGCCCATTGTTGCACCTTCTGTTGTAGCTAACATTTTGCAGAAAAGTGAGCACCATCGGGAGAAAGATGAAGAAGAAAATATGCCGAAACAGGAGATCTTTGCTGCTCCATACGTATGTGAAGTGCTAGAAATTGAAGTTGCACCTACAACCACTGAGAATGATTTAGAAAGTAATGTCAAAGGTATGGACTGTATACATGGTGAAAATCATTTTAAAGAGACAGAACTATCCATGAATCATGCTATCGTAGAGCAACTATTAATGGACCCCATTGCTGATTTGATTGCTATTCCTGGTGATAAAGAAGAGTTGTGTGATAATGCTTCACTTATACCAACACCACAACTTGTGAATGAACATGAAACAATTATATTTGAACTAAACACTTGCGCTGAACATAAACATGTTATTCACATTACCAGTGAAGAAGATGAGCTTAAATTGATATCTTCTTTAAATACTTTAGGTTACATTGAATTTGAGGTTCTGTGTGATCTAGATAGTTTCAAGGAGAAAATTTTAGTACATTCTGATTTGCCATGGTTATCACGAAATATTTTTCATTTTGTTGGCAAATATAATGATAAAGGAGAGTACAAAGTGCATACAGTATACATTTGTTCAGATCTAAAACCTCCACATCCTATGCAACAATGTGATCAATTTGATAATTCTAATATCATATCAAGTACCCCTACCGTCGGTTATAATCTATATGATAATTTTCAAGAAAGGGAGTGTTTGGGTGATTGTGATTCACAAGGCATTGATTTGATCACAAAAGATATGCATGTTGCTTTGCTCTTTGTCGCGACTAACATTTTGCAGGAGAATGTGTTGGAGTCGAGGACGACTCCAATTCAAGAAAGGGAGAATGATGAGACCATGCTCGTCCTGGATATGATCAACGCTATATCAATTTGGCGACACTTCACGGCATCCTCTGTATCATCTACATCTACTAGGATGGCTTTCCTTCACAGAGGGGAGGAAGCGTCCAAGAATGCAAGCTTTCAACATGCCTTTATATGCTCGAAAGAAATATTGAGCTTTGTGGATGATCTTCACATGAGAATACTTTTTGTTGAGGACAAGCTAAAAGCTGAGCAGGAGTCGAGGACGACTCAAATTCAAGAAAGGGAGGATGATAAGGACATCACTACTACGGATAAGACCACATTTGGTTGTGCCAACTCCAACACATCATTCACGGGCCAAGAAGAGAGAGATATCAAATCCATCACGTTCTGGAATCCAATTCGGCCTCCTGAGACAGCACCGACTTCAAATATGAATAACTTTTGCATACGGACTCTGATTTGGGTGAACTTGGACTTGATTGAAAGCTTACAAGGAGATGTTTCGAATGGATCTAATCTCAGGCCCAGATTCATCGTAGATCAACCGGAATAGTTAAAACATTGTACTACAATACTGTTTTAGGCTGTTTCGGGCCTTGTAAACGTGTGGGGTCCCAAGCCGAAGTTGTGTGTGCCCCCCCTTGGTTGCACACAACCCTAGGACGTCCCTCTCACGTCCATCCCTCTTATAAACTCAGTAGCCGTCGCTTTAGACACTTGGGTTTTGTTTGATTAGTTTAGCCAAGTGCAAACTTTGCGTCTTCGAGTTGTGCTGGACAGCCACCTTGTCAAGACCTTCAATAGAACCCCACCTTATTTTGGCCTTCAATTCTTATTTGCAATTTCAGATTGCTTTTACCATTGTTCTTGCTTGTTCTTCGTTGTTTGCAGGAATTGAACTCGTGTTCAAAGTTGATCGTGCCCACGGCAAGATCAATAACACTCCGGAGTCGGTTTAGTGATTGCTAAGGCGCATCGTCGTCGTACGTTGTAGTTGGATCGTCAAAGTTGGTTCCACCCAAATCGATAGTTATCGCTCTCATCAAAAGATCGGGACACAACCTCACATCACTCGTCTTCCTATTTTGGGTCGAGCTGAGCGGAAACGCAGGCACACTTGCCCGAGCTTCCCTCCTCGAGCTGCACGGTCTTGGTAGGGCCACCGGGCTGGATTGCCGCCTTTCGGTGGGCGTTCTTCGGGGTCGCCTCGGGACCCGGCTGAGGCAGCATGCCGGCGAGCACCAGGGCCTTTTCCTCATAGCTGTGCACCACCTTGAGGTCGCTGCGGACTGTTATGACACCACCGGGCCCCGGGAGCTTCATACCCCGGTGCCCGTAGTGATTCGCGGCCATGAACTTGATCAGGGCCGGTCGCCCGAGGATGGCGTTGTAGGGGAGGTCACCATCTACGACCTCGAAGGTGAACAGCTCGTTGCGGAAGTTCGCCGAGTCGCCAAAGGTGACGGGTAGAACCACTTGCCCGAGCGGAGTGGTCGAGCTCCCTGGTACGATGCCGAAGAAGTGGACCGCTATATTCTTGATTTTCATTCAGGGTATTTGCATCCGGTCCAGTGCGCTCGCCAAGAGCAGGTTGAGGGAGCTTCCCCCGTCAACCATGACTCGGCCGACAACGGCGTTGCTTATGGTCGGGCGACGACCAAGGCTGTCTTGAAGTCTCGCGACATCCCCGGGTGATGAGGACATCTCCACAATGGATACAACCAGCTCTAACTCTACTCACCAGGATGAACCACCACTTCAAGGACACTCACTCGAGCCCGTGAACGTCAACTAAATTATCAGGTGAAGGCGTTCCTAAGTATTACAATTAATGATACAATGAATGGGATGCTATATAATTTTTGTAATGATGTGATTATTCTTAGGAACCATGGAGAAGACCACAACGCACAAAAGAGTTCGCGTCCAGAGGGAAGAGCAAATTGGAATCAGATTCGGACTTCCGGAGATGGTCAAATTCAAACGGCCATAACTTTTGATCCAGAAGGCTTCTGGAGGTCTACGAGTACAAGAACGAAAGCTCTAGTCGTCCTCTTTCCAACCGATCCAAGATCACCTCCAAATTCCTTCCGAGTAACGAGAATACGCAAACAATCCAGAACACTTTTCCAGTCCGAGTCTAATTGGGCTCTAGTCTTTATTTCGAGTTGTAATCAGTAGGCCCATGTTAAGGCCCAGTGCTGCACGCCCTTGGTCTATAATTAGCCAGCTGCCTCCATAGTTAGGGTTTTGGGTTTTGTTTGATTCAGTTAGCCATTGCTACTGCTTGTACTCGCGCGTGCCGACTAGGCCGCCCGTCTACTTGTTCATCGGAACCCCAACTTCGAGTGTTTTTGTTTCAGAACCAATCTGAATTCATATTCGCAATTGAGTTGCTTGTAATCCCTTGTTCTTCCTGGTTCATCGATTGCTCGCAGGAACAAAGACCTTCGTGGTCAGATTTGTCGTGCTTCCTGCGGGATCAATAACCTTCAGGTGGGTGGTGTACCGGTCGCTAAGGCGCAACGTCGGGTTCGTTGTAGTCGGGCCGCCAACTTCGCCCTCCACCAGATCGACGCTACCTCCTCTCATCGAAAGATCGGGACGCCTAGTTCTATCACCGGGGGAGCATCATCCCAGGAGAAGGTGATGGGAATGCCATCCCACCTGCAGGGTTGGTCGGTGGGCTTCCCGACGGTAGCTTGGTACACGGTGCGCGCGGTGTCCTTCAGCTCGTGCCGGGATCGATACGCCGAAGAGCCACCAAAGATCACATCCACACGATGGTCGTCCTGCTGGAACTCCAGGTCGAGGCCTGCTTGGTCCTCGCCGTGGTCGTTTCCGCTGGGCCGCTCGTCGCCCTTTGAAAGATCGAAATGGCGATTAGAGGGGGGGTGAATGATCCCAAATAAAATTCTCCCCCACTCAAAGTACTCCAAAAAATCTCGCAACAAAAATCTAAAACACCCAAAGATTTTCCTTCAAACTGGTGTTTCTCAGATTCGCACACCCTCCCAAACCCGAACAATTAGACAACTATGTATACTCCTAGCTTGCATGGATGAGAACCATGAATCATGTGAGGGATTTTTAATCACAGTCCTGGTTGTCAAGTGTTCAAACAAAGAGGAATCAACTCAAAGACTACTTTTCTAAAAGAGATAAAGCTAAAACACCAAAGTATCTTTCTAGAAAAGTAAAAGCAGATTTTCCAGAACTTGTCCTCAAATGGAGCAGCTTGTTTGTGAGTTTCTGTTGGTCTAAAATTTATGGGAATTTTTCCCCCTGTGAGAAGTTCAGTCATGAAAAACTCGACGAAAAATCACCTCAAAACTTGGGTTTTGTTTGATTAGTTTAGCCAAGTGCAAACTTTGCGTCTTCGAGTTGTGCTGGACAGCCACTTTGTCAAGACCTTCAATAGAACCCCACCTTATTTTGGCCTTCAATTCTTATTTGCAATTTCAGATTGCTTTTACCATTGTTCTTGCTTGTTCTTCGGTTGCTTGCGGGAATTGAACTCGTGTTCAGTTGATCGTGCCACGGCAAGATCAATAACACTCCGGAGTTGGTTTAGTGATTGCTAAGGCGCATCGTCGTCGTACGTTGTAGTTGGATCGTCAAAGTTGGTTCCACCAAATCGATAGTTATCGCTCTCATCGAAAGATCGGGACACAACCTCGCATCAGGTGGTATCAGAGCGCCAAGTTTCTCGGTGAGAGATTCTGTACCGTAGATTAGTTATTGTTTTCTGTCCTAAATTGAAAATTACCCCACAAAAATTCAACCTTTAGATTCAATCTAGTATTTTAGTGAGTTTTGTTAGGTTTTGATCCATTAGAGTCCTTGTTTTAGTTGCTGATCGTTTTTCCTTCGCGTAGCTTTTCTTTCAATCTGTCAAGTACTTTATTTTGTTCATAACTTTCGCATACGAGCTCGGATTCTAGTGTTTTTGTACTTTCCTAAAACCTGGGAACGATCTCTACAAAAACCTAGTTGGGCATGAACTCTAATTCTGGAGCTAAATCTGTTTAATCTGGATATCAAATTTGTTGAAGCAAGTTGTACTTCCAATCCAGATCGGTTCGGTATTTTGATCATAATTCTCACGTCCGAACTCCGTTTGGGAAGTTTTTATACTTTCCTGAATCCTTGAAGAGTCCTCTACAAAAACGTTTTTGGGCGTCCTTTCTGATTCGGATTCCATCAAACCGAATTTGATTCGGATTCGGAATTGGTCCCGCGGGCTAAAATTGGGAGTATTCTGTGCAGTTCGATTTTTGAGCCATAACTTTCATACCCGTGCTCTAAATTGCATGTTCTTGTATTCCTTTGAAAGCTGAGGACATAAGCTTCAATTCTTTCCATAGTGAACCTTCTAAATTCGGTCGTTTTGAATCTGTAATCTAGGCGACAAATCTGCTGCCCTAGAAACTTTGAATTTAGGTGTTTTGCTTCAATTCGTGTTCTAGTTTTGTTCCTTTGAGTTGGTTGAGTCCAGTAGCATCCATAATCCATAAAACTCCAAAAATATCAGTATACATACCTTTATTAACCAATTCATCCTTTGCGAATACTTTGATCCCAATTGAGACTAGCTATTTGATATTGCTTAGGGCTGTTCATATTGATACATTGCATAATCTTGAATTATCATATCATACTATCTTGTGATATCAAGTTAGGGATTCCAAAACTTTGCTCATACTAGTGTTGGCTGCAAGTCACCAAAAGAAAGAAGAGAGAAAGAAAGAGCCAAAAGGCCAAAAAAAAAGAAAAGAAAAGAAAAGAAAACATAATAGTGGCCGGCAGCACTACATTGAGCGAAACCTTAATTTGTGTTCATTATTTTTCAGATTGTGTAATTGTATTAATTAGTGAGCAATCTTGTGCCCTTTTATCTTTTCTGAAGCCATTAGCTAGTCTCTCTCTATAACTTATGCAACACGAGCTTTGGTACTGAAAATTTTCTTATTTAGCTCATTCCATTGGTTGCATTAAGTTACATCATCTTTGCGCGTGAGTTGCCTTGAAATTCGCTTATATCTTTGAGATCGGCAACTAGGACTTGTAATTTCTATTTTGGGTCCTTACTTGTCATTACAATAACTAGAATTATCAGATTTCATAGGAAATAAGTACAGCCTACCAAGCTCCACATATTTTACCTTGTACGTTTGTTCGGTCCCTTGCAATCGCTTTATCCAAGCTTCAAAGAACTTTTGACACCACCAACGGCCGACAACTCCTGCTGCACGGTAAGAACTTGTAAGAGCTTTGGTTAAGGCTTGAGAGTTGAGCGACTTTTCTCCACTTCCTAGTAGTTGATTGGGAATTACATAAACCTTTGTCTTTCCCTTTATGCTACTAACCATGTCGTGACAAGAGTTCATCGCATCATTCTCCACGCACGAAGGGCAATGTACAACTCACTAGTGAGCAAATGTCGCTGCAAGAAGACCGCTTCCGGTCCATCGAGACAGCTCGTGGAGTTGCTAACACTACCCTTGCTACTATTTTGTCTAGACTTGATGATATGCTTGCATTTCTTTGTCCCTCGAACTTCCAGTCCTTCGCCTCGCCTCCTAAGCAACAACAATGGTGTACTACGTGCACAACGGGTTCCCATTGCTGCCCGACTTCCAAAGATGAACGCTTGCGCATCGGTCGCCCCACCACACATCGCCACGGGTTTATCCACTGATGATGAACAAGGTAAAATCAAGTTTGAGTTGCCTCCTTTTGGTGAAAAGTTCGATCCTAATGCATTTATTAATTGGGAGATAGCGGTAGATAAAGAATTTGCAAACTATGACTTATCTGAAAACCAAAAGATTAGTGCCGCAGTTAAAGTGTTAACGTCAGATGCAGTATATTGGTGGAAGCATATATCTAGACATGATAAAGACCCTAGAACTTGGAATGCAATGAAAAGACTTATGAGAAATGATTATGTTCCTGAATATGTTGCTAAATATTTGCTTACTAAACTTCAATGCTTAAAACAAGGTTCTAAAACTGTTATAGAATACTTTCATGATTTGCAAAATTGTTTGTTGCGTTGTGGTTTACAAGAATGTGAGGAAGCTACTGAGCTTAGGTTCATACGTGGACTTAATCATGAAATTCAGGATGTTCTTGTTGATGAAACATATAGTTGTCTTTCAGAATTGATTGAATGTGCTTTTAGAGCTAAAAACATGCTTATCGAATCTTTGAAAGAGCCTTTAGCTTTATTTGAGGTGCCCATTGTTGCACCTTCATTGTAGCTAACATTTTGCGTAAAAGTGAGCACCATCGGAGAAAGATGAAGAAGAAAATGTGAAAAAAAGAGGAGATATTTGCTGCTCCATACGTATGTGAAGAGTTGGAAATTGAAGTTGCACCTACAACCACGGAGAATGATTTAGAAGGTAATGTCAAAGGTATGGACTGTATACATGGTGAAAATCATTTTGAAGAGACAAAACTGTCCATGAATCATGCTATCGTAGAGCAACTATTAATGGTTCCATTGCTGATTTTGTTGTTATTCCTAGTGATAAAGAAGAGTTGTGTCATAATGCTTCACTTATATCCACGCCACAATTAGTGAATGAACATGAAATATTTATATTTGAACAAAACACTTGCGCTAAACATAGACATGTTATTCAAATTGCTAGTGAAGAAGATGAGCTTAAATTTATGTCTTCTTTAGATACTTTAGGTTACATTGAATTTGATGTTCTGTGTGATCTGGATAGTTTCAAGGAGAAGATTTTTGTACATTCTGATTTGCCATGGTTATCACGAAATATTTTTCATGTTGTTGGCAAACATAATGATAAAGGAGAATACAAAGTGCATAGATTATACATTTGTTCAGATCTGAGACCTCCACTTCCTATGCAACAATATGATCAATTTGATAATTCTAATATCATATCAAATACCCCTACTGTCGATTATAATCTATATGATAATTTTCAAGAAAGGGAGTGTTTGGGTGATTTTGATTCACGAGACATTGATTTGAGCACAAAAGATATGCATGTTGCTTTGCTCTTTCTCGCTACTAACATTTTGCAGGAGAATGTGATGGAGTCGAGGACGACTCCAATTCAAGAAAGGGAGAATGATGAGACCATGCTCGTCCTGGATATGATCAACGCTATATCAATTTGGCGACACATCACGGCATCCTCTGTATCATCTACATCTACTAGGATGGTTTTCCTACACAGAGGGGAGGAAGCGTCCAAGAGTGCAAGCTTTCAACATGCCTTTATATGTTGGAAAGAAATATTGAGCTTTGTGGATAATCTTCACATGAGAATACTTTTTGTTGAGGACAAGCTAAAAGCTGAGCATGAGTCGAGGATGACTCAAATTCAAGAAAGGGAGGATGATGAGGATATCACTACTACGGATATGACCACATTTGGTTGTGCCGACTCCAACACATCATCCACGGGCCAAGAAGAGAGAGAGATCAAATCCATCACGTTCTGGAATCCAATTCGGCCTCCTGAGACAGCACCGACTTCAAATATGAATAACTTTTGCATACGGACTCCGATTTGGGTGAACTTGGACTTGATTGAAAGCTTACAACGAGATCTTTCGAATGGATCTAATCTCAGGCCCAGATTCATCGTACATCAACTAGAATCATTAAAACAATGTACTATAATACTGTTTTGGGCTTTTCGGGCCTTGTAAATGTGTGGGGGCCCAAGCCCAAGTTGTGTGAGCCCCCCCTTGGCTGCACACAACCTTAGGACGTCCCTCTCACATCCATCCCTCTTATAAACTCAGTAGCCGTCGCTTTAGACACTTGGGTTTTGTTTGATTAGTTTAGCCAAGTGCAAACTTCGTGTCTTCAAGTTGTGCTGGACAGCCACCTTGTCAAGACCTTCAATAGAACCCCAACTTATTTTGTCCTTCAAATTCTTATTCGCAATTTTAGATTGCTTTTACCATTGTTCTTGCTTGTTCTTCGGTTGTTTGCAGGAATTGAACCTCGTGTTCAGGTTGATCGTGCCCACGGCAAGATCAATAACACTCCGGAGTTGGTTTAGCGATTGCTAAGGCGCATCGTCGTCGTACGTTGTAGTTGGATCGTCAAAGTCGATTCCACCAAATCAATAGTTATCGCTCTCATCGAAAGATCGGGACACAACCTCGCATCAGAGGGCCTTGATGGTGATGTGCAGGTGGTAAATGAGCGGCTGGGACAGGTGGAGAAGGCTCAGGTTGACACCAACACCTCACTTGCTGCTATTAACACTTCACTTACTGAGGTGATAAAGCGGCTTGATGAGTTCGGGCGAGCTCCTCCAGGAGACGGCGCTGCTCCTCATCAGCATCACAACAACAATGGTGCTTTGGGCAGCGAGGTGGAGGAGAATGTTGATGAATACTCTGCTGACACGGAGGTGGACGACGAGGGAGGCCATCTGTGACGGCAGTTGCGCCGCAATCGCTTCGGCATGCCTCCCTTGCGCATGCCACGTGAGGTACGCGATGATGATGACACACTTGGTAGAATTAAATTCTCTATTCCACCTTTTGATGGAAAATATGATCCTGATGCATACCTCACATGGGAATTAGCTGTAGAACAAAAGTTTGCATGTCATGAGTATCCTGAAAACAAAAGAGTTAGGGTTGCCACTAGTGAGTTCACTGATTTTGCCTCTGTTTGGTGGAGTGAGTTTCGACGTAAGAATCCCAATGTCATAAAAATCGGGCTGATTTGAAAAGAATCATGCGAGCTAGATTTGTTTCCTCTTATTACCAACGTGATTTTATAAATAAGCTGCAGCTGCTTAGGCAAGATAGTAAGAGTGTAGGGGAATACTATCAGGAATTACAAATGGGCATGTTGCATTGTAGTATAAAGGAGTCTGAGGAGGCTGCTATGGCTAGATTTATGGGTGGGCTGAACCATGAGATTTATGATATTCTTAATTACAAGGAATATAATTCAATCACTCGCTTGTTTCATCTCGCTTGCCATGCTGAAAGAGAAGTGCAGGGACGACGCAAATGGTTTAGCACGAGAACTAATATTTCTGCAGGTCGTGCTAACCCTTGGTCAACACGAGCCCCACCTACAGCCACAAGGCAACTGGTTGCATCGTCCTCCAACAACAACAAGAATCGACCTTCCTCTTCCGCGCCGACATCCAAGCCTTCGGAGGTAACAAAAACTTCTACACCAGAGCCCGCCAAGAGCTCTGCTTCGGTTGCTTCAACTGGGAGGACGAGGGATGTGCAATGCCATCAATGTAAGGGGTATGGTCACATGAGGAGTCATTGTCTGAGCAAGCGTGTGCTGATTGTGCGAGACAATGGTGAGTTTTCTTCTGCTTGTGATTTGGATGAAGAAACATATGTTATGCTTGCAGCTGACAATGCAGGGAGCGAAGATGATCATGACCAGGAAGAGCACATTGATGCCAACCATGCTGACCATTATGAGAGCCTCATTGTACAGCGTGCGTTGAGTGTCCAGATTGGAAAGTCCGGCCAAAATCAGCGGCATAACCTGTTCCAAACCAAATGTGTCGTTAAGGAGCGATCATGTCGTGTGATCATTGATGGAGGAAGTTGCAACAACCTTGCAAGCTTGGACATGGTGGCGAAGCTTTCGTTGGAGACAAGACCGCACCCCCAGCCCTACTATGTTCAATGGTTCAACAGTATTGGTAAGGTTAAGGTTACACACTTTGTGAGAGTACAATTTGCTATTGATTCCTATCATGATTTTGCTAAATGTGATGTCGTACCCATGCAAGCATGTTCTATATTGTTAGGTAGACCTTGGCAATATGATAAAAGTTCTGTGCATGATGGTAGAACCAACCAGTATTCCTTTGTGCATAAGGGAAAGAAGATTGTATTGCATCCTATGACTCCTGATTCCATTCTTAAGGAGGACATTGCTAGAGCTAGTAAGCAAAAGATTGATGAAAGTGCAAAAAAGAAAAATTCTAGTTCTGTTTGTGATAATAAAAATGAGATTAAGTTGAAAGGTGCATGTTTTCTCGCTACCAAATCTGATGTGAAGGAACTGGTTGTTGATGAATCTGTTTGCTATGCCTTAGTTTGCAAGGATGCTTTGTTCTCATTTGAGGAGACCTGCTGCTTTGCCTCCTGCTGTGACTAACCTTTTGCAGGAATATGTTGATGTTTTTCCCAAGGACATTCCTCCAGGCTTGCCACCAATTCGAGGGATTAAACATTAGATTGACCTCATTCCTGGAGCATCGTTGCCCAATCGAGCGCCATATAGGACTAATCCGGAAGAAACTAAGGAGATACAACGCCAAGTGCAAGAACTGCTTGACAAAGGGTACGTGCGTGAATCTCTTAGTCCTTGTGTTTATTCGGTCATTTTAGTTCCTAAGAAGGATGGATCATGGCGCATGTGTGTGGATTGTAGAGCAATCAATAACATTACCATTAGATATCGTCATCCTATTCCTAGGTTGGATGATATGCTTGATGAACTAAGTGGCTCTACTGTGTTCTCTAAGGTTGATTTGTGTAGTGGTTACCACCAAATCCGCATGAAATTAGGTGATGAATGGAAAACAGCTTTCAAAACTAAGTTCGGTCTATATGAGTGGCTAGTGATGCCTTTTGGATTGACTAACGCACCTAGCACTTTCATGAGACTAATGAATGAAGTTTTGCGTGCTTTCATTGGTAGATTTGTGGTGGTATATTTTGATGATATCTTGATCTATAGCAGATCATTAGATGAACATCTTGCTCATTTGCGTGCTGTTTTTGATGCCTTACGAGATGCACGTTTATTTGGTAACCTTGGGAAGTGCACATTTTGCACCGATCGAGTTGCTTTTCTTGGCTATGTTGTTACTCCACAGGGAATTGAAATTGATCAAGCCAAGGTTGAGGCAATTCAGAGTTGGCCGACTCCTAAAACGGTCACACAGGTGTGGAGTTTCCTTGGACTTGCAAGATTCTATCGTCGCTTCGTGAAAGATTTCAGTACGTTGCTGCACCGCTGAATGAGTTGTCCAAGAAAGGCATGGCTTTCCAATGGGACAAGTCACATGAAGATGCCTTTGACTTGTTGAAAGAGAAGCTGACCCATGCACCACTGCTCCAACTCCCAGACTTTGGTAAGATTTTTAAACTTGAGTGTGATGCTAGTGGCATTGGGATTGGTGGCGTGCTGATCCAAGAAGGTAAGCCAGTTGCTTATTTCAGTGAGATTATCTGGGCCTCGTTTGAACTACTCAACTTATGATAAGGAATTGTATGCACTGGTTCGAACATTAGAGACTTGGCAACATTATTTGTGGCCCAAAGAGTTTGTTATACACTCTGATCATGAATCATTGAAGCACATTCGTAGCCAAAATAAGTTGAACCGTAGGCATGCAATATGGGTAGAATTCATTGAGTCTTTCCCTTATGTTATCAAACACAAGAAGGGGAAGGATAATGTTATTGCTGATGCTTTATCTCGACGATATACCATGCTTTCACAACTAGACTCTAAAATCTTTGGCTTGGAAACGATTAAAGAGCAATATGCGCTTGATGCTGATTTTAAAGATGTTTTGCTAAATTGTAAGGAAGGAAGAGTTTGGAATAAGTTCATTGTTAATGATTGATGCTAAGTTGTGTCCCGATCTTTCGATGAGAGCAATAACTATCGATTTGGTGGAACCGACTTTGACGATCCGACTACAACGTACGACGACGATGCGCCTTAGCAATCACTAAACCAACTCCGGAGTGTTATTGATCTTGCTGTGGGCATGATCAACCTGAACACGAGGTTCAATTCCTGCAAGCAACCGAAGAACAAGCAAGAACAATAGTAAAAGCAATCCGAAATTGCAAATAAGAATGGAAAGCAAAATCAAGGTGGGGTTCTATTGAAAATCTTGACAAGGTGGCTGTCCAGCACAACTTGAAGAAACAAAGTTTGCACTTGGCTAAACTAATCAAACAAAACCCAAGTGTCTAAAGCGGTGGCTACTGAGTTTATAAGAGGGATGGATGTGAGAGGGACGTCCTAGGGTTGTGTGCAGCCAAGAGGGGCGTACACAACTTGGACTTGGGCCCCCACACGCTTATAAGGCCCGAAACAGCCCAAAACAGTATTATAGTGTATTGTTTTTATGATTACGACTGATCCACAATGAATATGGAGCTTGGATTAGATCCATTGGAAAGATCTCGTTGTAAGCTTTAAATCAAGTCCAAGATCACTCAAATCGGAGTCCGTATGCAAAAGTTATTCATATTTGAAGTCGGTGCAGTCTCCGGAGGCCGAATTGGATTCCAGAACGTGATGGATTTGATCTCTCTCTCTTCTTGGCCCGTGGATGACGTGTTGGAGTTGGCACAACCAAATGTGGTCATATCCGTAGTTGTGATGTGCTCATCATCCTCCCTTTCTTGAATTTGAGTCGTCCTCGACTCATGCTCTTCTTTTAGCTTGTCCTCAACAAAAAATATTCTCATGTGAAAATCATCCACATAGCTCAATATTTCTTTCCAGCATATAAAGGCATGTTGAAAGCTTGCACTCTTTGATGCTTCCTCCCCTTCGTGAAGGAAAGCCATCCTAGTAGTCCTCGACTCCATCACATTCTCCCTTTCTTAAATTGGAGTCGTCCTTGACTCCATCACATTCTCTTGCAAAATATTAGTCGCAACAAAGAGCAAAGCAAATGCATATCTTTGGTGATCAAATCAATGGGTCGTGAATCACAATCACCCAAACACTCCCTTTCTTGAAAACTATCATATAGATTATAATCGATAGTAGGGGTACTTGATATGATATTAGAATTATCAAATTGATCACATTGTTGCATAGGATGTGGAGGTTTCAGATCTGAACAAATGTATACTCTATGTACTTTGTACTCTCCATTATCATTATATTTGCCAACAACATGAAAAATATTTCGCGATGACAATCAGAATGTATAAAAATTTTCTCCTTGAAACTATCCAGATCACACAGAACCTCAAATTCAATGTAACTTAAAGTATTTAAAGAAGACATCAATTTAAGCTCATCTTCTTCACTAGTAATGTGAATAACATGTTTATGTTCAGCGCAAGTGTTTATTTCAAATATAAATGTTTCATGTTCATTCACTAATTGTGGCGTGGATATAAGTGAAGCATTATCACACAACTCTTCTTTGTCACTAGGAATAGCAACCAAATCAGCAATGGGTTCCATTAATAGTTGCTCTACAATAGCATGATTCATGGACAATTTTGTCTCTTCAAAATGATTTTCACTGTGTATACAGTCCGTACCTTTGATATTACCTTCTAAATCATTCTCAATGGTTGTAGGTGCAACTTCAATTTCCAGCACTTCACATACGTATGGCGCAGCAAAGATATCCTCTTTCGGTACATTTTCTTCTTCATCCTTCTCCCGATGCTGCTCACTTTTCTGCAAAATGTTAGCTACAACAGAAGGTGCAACAATGGGCACCTCAAATGAAGCTAAAGGCTTTTTCAAAGATTCACAGCAAGCATGTTTTCAGCTCTACAGGCACATTTAATTAAGTCTGAAAGAGAACTATATGTTTCATTAACAAGAACATCCTAAATTTCATGATTAAGTCCACATATGAAGCTAAGCTCAGTAGCTTCTTCACATTCTTGTAAACCACAACGCAACAAACTATTTTGCAAATCAGGAAAGTATTCTATAACAGTTTTAGAACCTTGTTTTAAGCATTGAAGTTTAGTAAGCAAATATTCAGCAACATATTCAGGAACATAATCATTTCTCATAAGTCTTTTCATGGCATTCCAAGTTTTAGGTTCTTTATCATGTTTAGATATATGCTTCCACCAATATATTGCATCTGACGTTAACATTTTGACTGCGGCACTAATCTTTTGGTTTTCAGATAAGTCATAGTTTGCAAATTCTTTGTCTACCGCTATCTCCCAATTAATATATGCATTAGGATCGAACTTTCCACCAAAAGTAGGCAATTCAAATTTGATTTTACCTTGTTCATCAGTTGATGAACCCGTGGCGATGTGTGGTGGGGCGACCGAGGCAACGGGTCCATGCTGGGAAGCCGGGTCAGCAATGGGAACCCGTTGTGCACGTAGTACACCATTGTTGTTGCTTAGGAGACAAGGCGGAGGACTGGAAGTTCCAGGAGCAGCAGCTACAAGCATATCAATTCTAGACAAAATAGTAGCAAGGGTAGTGTTAGCAACTACCTGAGTAGCCTAAATTTTTGAGTCATTTTTGGCGGACGCTTTGGAAGAAATTGGGTGATGAGGACATCCCAACCAAGGATACAACTGCTGCCCTTTCTTCTTCTACGACCGCTACTTCGTCCCCGACCGTCGCTGTTTCGGCCGCTACTTCGTCTACGACGTCTGGAGGGCTTAATCCGGAAGCAAGTCCATTCCATCCACCTTTGCTGGACCAGAACGCCAAGAACATTCACCGAGGACAGCCCACGCACCAAGGAAGGCCCAAGAAAAAGCCCAATTCGTCGCCGAGTCCGGTTCGGCCATCCTGGAGCAGCAGTACTTCAAACGGACGCCACGGCTACATCCGAACTCCGTTTTCGACGTTCGACAACTCGTTTGAAAGGTATCGAGATAAGCTTTCGAATGGATCTAATCCCGAGGCCAAATTCCTCCTAGAACGAAGGTAAATTACAGAACAATCTCACAAGACAGAAATTCCAGGTGCTGCGCCACCTTTCCCTTTATATTGGGTTCTCACCCCTGTTCTTCAGTTTTTTGGTTTTGTTATGTTTTGGTAGACCCCGTGTGCGTCCCTCCTCGTGTTTGCGCGTGACGACTAGACCGCCCCAGCCGAGAAACAGAACCTCAACTTGTTCTCTTTGTTTGATTTCAATACTACTTTTTCGGTTTGCTTCATACTTTGTTCTTGCGGGTTCTCGATTTCTTGCAGGAACTACTGATCATTGGATCTTGTATCTGTGTGGATTTGGCATTGTGATTGCGAAGCTCCCAACCTGTTTGGTAGGAAGCCCTAAATTCGGTGCCATCAACACCTTCAAATCGACGTATCATCATCTCACCGAAAGATCGGGATCGCCGCCCCATCAGTCTTGTTTTCTTACTATATGTCACCCTCAAGCGATGGCGGATCAAGTCGTCAAAAGAACGTTGTCTACAATGTTGAGAGCCATTTTGAAGAACAATTTGAAGATGTGGGAAGAGTGCCTACCTCATGTGGAGTTTGCCTACAACCGCTCATTGCATTCTACTACCAAGATGACTCCTTTTTAGGTGGTATATGGTTTCAATCCTCGTGCACCCATTGATATTTTGCCATTATCATGTTCTGAAAAAGTAAACTTAGATGCTGCTAAACGTGCTGATTTTGTGCTGAAATTACATGAGACTACTAAAAATAACATTGAGCGCATGAATGCTAGATATAGAGCTGCTGGTAGTCAGGCTAGGAAGGAATTAACTTTTGAACCTGGAGATCTTGTTTGGTTGCACTTGAGAAAGGATAGGTTTCCTTATTTGTGAAAGTCTAAATTGATGCCTAGAGCTGATGGTCCTTTTAAAGTGATTGCTAAGATAAATGATAATGCATACAAGCTTGATTTGCTTTCAAACTACAGTGTAAGCAATTCTTTCAATGTTGCTGATTTGAAGCCGTACATGGGTGATGAAGATGAGCTTGAGTCGAGGACGACTCCATTTCAAGAGAGGGAGGATGATGAGGATATCTCCACAATGGATACAACCAGCTCTAACTCCACTCACCAGGATGAACCACCACTTCAAGGACCACTCACTCGAGCCCGTGCACGTCAACTAAATTATCAGGTGAAGGCGTTCCTAGTTCCTAAGTATTCCAATTAATGATACAATGAATGGGATGCTATTTAATTTTTGTGATGATGTGAGTATTCTTAGGAACCATGGAGAAGACCCACAACGCACAAAGGAGTTCGCGTCCAGAGGGAAGAGCAAATTGGAATCAGATTCGGACTTCTAGAGATGGTTAAATTCAAACGGCCATAAATTTTGATCCAGAAGGCTTCTGGAGGCCTACGAGTACAAGAACGAAAGCTCTGGTTGTCCTCTTTCCAACCAATCCGAGATCAGCTCCAAATTCTTTACGAGTCAACAGGAATACACAAAACAATTCAGAACACTTTTCCATTCTGAGTCTAATTGGGCTCTAGTCTTTATTTCGAGTTGTAATCAGTAGGCCCATGTTAAGGCCTAGTGCTACACGCCCTTGGTCTATAATTAGCCAGCCGCCTCCATAGTTAGGGTTTTGGGTTTTGTTTGATTCAGTTAGCCATTGCTACTGCTTGTACTCGCGCGTGCCGACTAGGCCGCCCGTCTACTTGTTCATCGGAACCCCAGCTTCGAGTGTTTTTGTTTCAGAACCGATCTGAATTCATATTCGCAATTGAGTTGCTTGTAATCCCTTGTTCGTGCTGGTTCTTCGATTGCTCGCAGGAACAAAGACCTTCGTGGTCAGATTGGTCGCGCTTCCTGCGGGATCAATAACCTTCAGGTGGGTGGTGTACCGGTCGCTAAGGCGCAACGTCGGGTTCGTTGTAGTCGGGCCGCCAACTTCGCCCTCCACCAGATCGACGCTACCTCCTCTCATCGAAAGATCGGGACGCCTAGTTCTATTACCGGGGAAGCATCATCCCGGGAGAAGGTGAGGGGAATGCCATCCCACCTGCAGGGTTGGTCGGTGGGCTTCCCGACGGTAGCTTGGTACACGGTGCACGCGGTGTCCTTCAGCTCGCGCCGGGATCGGTACGCCGAAGAGCCACCAAAGATCACATCCACACGATGGTCGTCCTGCTGGAACTCCAGGTCGAGGCCTGCTTGGTCCTCGCCGGGGTCGTTTCCGCCAGGCCGCTCGTCGCCCTTTGAAAGATCGAAATGACGATTAGAGGGGGGGTGAAAGATCCCAAATAAAATTTTCCCCCACTCAAAGTACTCCAAAAAATCTCGCAACAAAAATCTGAAACACCCAAAGATTTTCCTTCAAACTGGTGTTTCTCAGATTCGCACACCCTCCCAAACCCGAACAATTAGACAACTATGTATACCCCTAGCTTGCATGGATGAGAACCATGAATCTTGTGTGGGATTTTTAATCACAATCCTGGTTGTCAAGTGTTCAAATAAAGAGGAATCAACTCAAAGACTACTTTTCTAAAAGAGATAAAGCTAAAACACCAAAGTCTCTTTCTAGAAAAGTAAAAGCAGATTTTCCAGAACTTGTCCTCAAATGGAGCAGGTTGTTGGTGAGTTTCTGTTGCTCTAAAATTTATGGAAATTTTCCCCCCTGTGAGCAGTTCAGTCGTGAAAAACTCCACCAAAACTCACCTCAAAAATCTTTGTAGAATAAACGTGCAAAATCAAGCATTACAGACAGTCAGGAACTTCGACCAGAAAGTTTGAGGCTCGGTTTTCACTTCATAGCGCTCAAACGGTGCAACCAGTGGACTCAAATTTTTTTATAAATATGGATATATTAGTCGTGCACCTTCTCCAGGAATAATCACTGAAAAATTATTTTTCTAGATTTTTTTAAAAGTAAAAGACTGACTGCTGCGCGAAGAATAAGTTCTGGACAGATTTGCAATTCAATAAGAACTTGATCTCTAGTCTATCCTAGGGTGCAAGAAAGATGTAAAACCAAATGAACACACTCAAGACATCCTAGAAGAATAGCATTTAGAAGGAGGAGAGGCAAATCCAAATTACAAGAAAGTAAATTGCGAGAATGTAAATGCGGGAAAGTAAATGTTGAATTTAAATTGCGTTATTTAAATACGTAATGTAAATGCGTAAAGGAAATGAAACATGAACATAAATGAAGAACATTTAATTTCTGGAAGGAGAGGTTACAAAGCCTCACATTTCATGTGGGCAAAGCTCAAAGGAGCATCAAAAACCTCAAAACCTTCAAGGGGGAAGGCTACCCCTCCACCCCTATTTATACAACTCTTGGGCCACCTACCACCCTTGGATGAGCCTGTAAACCCTAGAGCATCCATCAAGGGCTAGGATTAACCCACTCAACCAGCCATGCAAGGTTTCACCCAGAAACCACAACACAAAATGGGTTTTCTTGCATGGTTTTCAAAGCATACTAACTAGACCCGCTATCCTATCAACTAGACCTCAATCCGACGGTCCTCATCTATCCGAGCAGCATCTAGCTAGCATCACATCCATTCCTTGTCTTCATGGCTTGCACGGACTCCGTCTCCGATCAACTTCAGGCGATCCCCGATCGTCTGGACCTCCGACGCTCCTCGCCTAGTCCCGGCCATCCTTCGCCTCACTATGACCTACCACTGTCGTCCTGCAACCATCAAAAATATGGAAACTCCACATATAGCAATGCCCATAAAGATGTGCAATAAATCTATCAAAATCCACTCATTAAAATTCATTTTCCTCGTTCTGGGCCAGTAGCACCGGGAAAACAGAGAAGACCTCAAATTGCTTCCAATTGAAAATCCAATTCAAATCAAACTTGAACAAGAGCAACCGAAGCTCAAATTTAGTCAAATACTCATCACAAACCTAGATACACCTCCACATGGTCCTTCACCCTTCGGGAGCGTGGGCATCTCTCCGCGCCCTCTATAAAAGGCGTCCAGCTTGTACAACCACGTTCTGCAACTTCGCAGGTCGTGGCCGTAGATTTTATGGAACGGGCAGAATTTGTCGGCGCGGGCGGGCTATTCCTCGCTGCCCTGTGGCTCGGGCGTCACCGAGGGCTGGCCCGACCATGCCCTTGCTGGGGCCTGCGCGGTGCTTGCTGAGGCCGTGGGCGATTCTGCTGGGGCCGAGGCCCTCGTCGGTCGGGCTGGCGCGCTTCCGTCCTTTCACGCCCGCTGTCGATCGTGGTGCCCACGCCGAGCTGGCCGCCTCCAGTGCCGCGGTCTTTCCCCTGCTTCTTATCGCACGGGGCTGAACCTCCTTCCTTAGCGTCGGACACAGCCCCGCCTCGCCAAAGGTGTTGTCCGTCTCACAGACGCTCGCCATGCGAATAACTTGTTGACGGTGAGCTTTGTAGCGATCTCGAGGTCCTCTGTGACGCGTCTGTCGCGGACGCCGAACTTGAAGGCCTTGATGACGGCCTTATCAGAGACGTTTGGGATCGAGTTCCGTGCGCCGGTAAACCGGCGCACGAAATCTCGAAGGGGCTCACCCCTTCCCGGATGACTCGGTCCAGTCCCTTTCGCCCGTGTCGCCGTAGCAGCTCCGAAGTTGGAGGGAGGGTGCTCGCGCACCGCGACATGACCGGAGGCGCCAGCACTGGTTGAAGAGCCAGTGTGCGCGCTCGCCATGACGGTGGGGAGATAGTTGGCCATTGCGGCCTCGTCCCCGCCGGCCGCCAAGATGGCGGTGGAGTATATGGAGAGGAATTCCGCGGGGTTCTTGGTCCCGTTGAACCGCTCCATTATTGCCGGCTTGAATCGGGCCAGCCAGCGCACTTGCTGGAGGTCATTTGAGTACGCCGGGCAGCCGTAGGCCGGGAGGCCACTACCGCCGCTGCTGACGTCGGAGTCGCCATCCACGGACGGGGGAAACTCGAGTCGACGGCGCATCCCGCGCTAACCACGACAGTCATCAGGAGCGTTGTTGGGACGGTGGCGTGGGTGTCGCGAACCTTTTGGCACCTGGGTGGAATATCCGGGGAAAGGCCTCCGGAAGCGTTGCTGCTCGAGCAAGCATCACTGTTGCTCTGTTTTCGGTGGGTGTGCCCGCGTGCCACGTCTTCCCCCTGGCGAGGCGGAAGGGATGGTGACGAGGTGCGAGCCCGAGGGTAAGGATTCTGCTGGCGGAACGGCCGGTGACCGTGCGGCAAGGCGCTACTACTCGCCAAGAGGCGAGACTTAAAGCCAAGGGGCTGCCCTTGCCGCGGAGGTGAGACGTAGTCGGTCGCCCTGTTGAGTTCTTCGGCCAAGGACCGTCGGAAGAGGGCCGAGCCGGCCCTCGTAGGGTCATCCAATAATCTCAAGGAAACAAGATTGAGGTTCTGTTTCTCAACTCGGGTGGTCTAGTAGACACATGCAAGATTGTGGAGGGACGCACACGGGGTCTACCAAAACACAACAAAACCTAAAAAATAAAGAACAGGAGTGAGAACCTAATATAAAGAGGTACCCACACAAGGGGGTCGCCCAAGAGGGGTGCGGCAGCCAGGAGAGGGGAGCCGGCCAAAGGAGGGGTGGAACCCTAAAAGTACATGGGCCTTTGGCCCAAAAGAAAGGTGGCGCAGCACCTAGAATTTCTGTCCCGTGAGATTGTTCTGTGATTTTCTCTTTGCTCCAGGAGGAATTTGACTTCGGGATCAGATCCATAGGAAAGGTTATCTCGATACCTTTCAAACGAGTTGTCGAACGTCAAAAATGGAGTTCGGATGTGGCCGTGGCGTCTGTTTGAAGTACTGCTGCTCCTGGATGGCCGAACCGGACTCGACGACGAATTGGGCTTTATCTTGGGCCTTCCTTGGCGTGTGGGCTGTCCTCGGTGGATGTTCTTGACGTGCTGGCCTAGCAAAGGTGGATGGAAAGGACTTGCTTCCGGATTAAGCCCTCCAGACGTTGTAGACGAAGTAGCGGTCGTAGAGGAAGAAGGGGCAGCGGTTGTATCCTTTGTTGGGATGTCCTCATCAACGCTTAAGTCTGCTGCTCTCGGCCGGGTCAAGCGAGAGCTCGCCGGGGTTGAGGAACTTGATGAACGGGTCCATCCACGAGGGAACACTCTCGAGGAGGGCCACCAAAGCCTCTGGGTCGACAACAGTCGGGGTCGGCAGGGTCTCGAGGATGACGTCGGATGGAATTTCATCGTCGGACGACCCGATCTTGGACAGGAGATCGGCACCAGAGTTGTCCTTCCTGGGGATGTACCCGACCTCAATGTTCTTGAACCATTTCTCTATCCTGCATACCTCGGCAAGGTACTTCGCCATTGACGACTCTGAGCATTGGTAGTCTTTGTTGTACTGGTTGACGACGAGTTGAGAATCTCCTCTTACGACCAGCCGGCGCACGCCCAGCGATTTGCATGCTCGAAGGCCAGCCAAGAGGGCCTCATACTCCACGACATTGTTGGTCGCGGGGAAGCCGAAGCGAATTACATACTTCAGATGATCTCTCCGGGGGGTGATAATGAGGACGCCAGGCCCCAAGCGCTTAAATAACCTTGAGCCGTCGAAGACCATGGTCTGGGGACCTTCTTCCTCAGAGGTTCAGGGGCAGGCTCCGCCGTCTGCTCGACCATAAAGTCAGCGAGTGCCTACGACTTGATGGTGGAGCACGCCACAAACCGAATATCGAATTCGGCTAACTCCATGGCCCATTTGGCGATGCGGCCTCCTATTTCTGGGTTCTTTAGGATCCCGCCGAACGGGAACCTGCTCGGGACGACCACGGCGTGCGCCTGGAAGTAATGCCGGAGCTTGCGCAAGGCCATGAAGAGAGCATAGAGTAGCTTCTGGACCTGGGGGTAACGCTCCTTCGGCCCGTGAAGCACTTCGCTGACGTAGTAGATCAGCTGCTGCCGACCATCTCGTTCAGCCACCAGGACGGCGTTGACGGCCTACGCTATGGCCGCCAGGTAGAGCACCAGTGCCTCGCCCGGCTGCGGGGTTGTGAGCAGCGGGCGGCTCGAGAGATACGATTTCAGCTCGTCAAAGGACCGCTGGGCTTCTGGGGTCCACTCGAAACCCCAATGTTGGCGCAGGGCCTTGAAGAATGGCAACCCGTGTTCCCTGAGCATCGAGATGAACCGGCTGAGGGCGGCCACGTGATCGGTGAGGCATTGGACCTGCTTTACTGATGTTGGGGCGGCCATCCACTCGATCGCCTCGATCTTCTCCGGGTTTGGGCCCACCCCGGAGCCCCAGATCATGTAGCCGAGTACCTTTCCCGAGGTTGCGTCGAAGACGCACTTCTCGGGGTTGAGCTTGATTCCATGCTGGTTCAGGTTGGCGAAGGTCTTCGCGAGATCATCGACGTGATCGGCTTCGGAAGAGCTCTTGACGATGATGTCATCGACATAGACCTCGAGATTCCGCCCGATCTGTGGGTCGAAGGTCCGGTACATCGGCCGTTGGAACGTCGCTCCAGCGTTGCTGAGGCCGAACGACATAGTGGTGAAGCAGAATGTTCCGAATGGTGTGATGAAGGCCGTCTTGTCCTCGTCTCCTGCCGCGAGCTTGATCTGATGGTAGCCGGAGTAGGCGTCGAGGAAACTAAGCATCTTGGCATTGGCGATGGAGTCCACGATCTGGTCTATGCGCAGAAGGGGAAAGTTATCCTTTGGGCAAGCCGAATTTAAGTCTGTGTGGTCGACACACATCCTCCACTTCCCGCCTTTGTTTTGCACGATCACCGGGTGGGCCAGCCATTCGTAGTAATTAATCTCTCGAATGAAGCCGGCCCTCAGGAGCTGGTCGAGGTGATCCCTAATTATTGCCACCTTCTCAGGGGAAAACGTCACAGCTTCTGGCGTACGGGCCTATAGCCAGGCCGTGCTTGCAGTTGGTGCTCGATCACCTCCCTCGGGACCCCCGGCATGTCTGCCGATTCCCATGCGAATATGGTCTTATTGGCGTGAAGGAAGGTGACGAGCTCGAGTTCCTATTTCGGATCGAGCTAGGCAGTAAGGTGGACGCGCTTGTTTGGGTCGCCCTCTTCGAGTTGGATGGCTTTGGTCGTGATGAGGACATCATTACTATAGATATGACCATATTTGGTTGTGACAACTCCAACACGTCATCCACAGGCCAAGAAAAGAGAGAGATCAAATCCATCACGTTCTGGAATCCAATTCGGCCTCCTGAGACAGCACCGACTTCAAATATGAATAACTTTTGCATACGGACTCCGATTTGGGTGATCTTGGACTTGATTGAAAGCTTACAACGAGATATTTCCAATGGATGTAATCCCAACTCTAGATTCATTATGGATCAGTCGGAATCATCAAAACAATACACTACAATACTGTTTTGGGTTGTTAGAGCCTTGTAAGCATGTGGGGTCCCAAGACCAAGTTGTGTGCGCCCCCCTGGCTGCACACAACCCTAGGACGTCCCTCTCATGTCCATCCCTCTTATAAACTCAGTAGCCACCGCTTTAGACACTGGGGGTTTTGTTTGATTAGTTTAGCCAAGTGCAAACTTTGTTTCTTCAAGTTGTGCTGGACAGCCACCTTGTCAAGATTCTCAATAGAACCCCACCTTGATTTTTGCCTTCAATTCTTATTTGCATTTTCAAATTGCTTTTACCATTGTTTTTGCTTGTTCTTCGGTTGCTTGCAGGAATTGAACCACGTGTTCAGGTTGATCGTGCCCACCGCAAGATCAATAACACTCCGGAGTTGGTTTAGCGATTGCTAAGGCGCATCATCGTCGTACGTTGTAGTCGGATTGTCAAAGTCGGTTCCACCAAATCGATAGTTATCCCTCTCATCGAAAGATCGGGACACAACCTCGTATCAGGTCGGGCCGCTGGGTTGGATCACCGCCTTTCGACAGGCGTCCTTTGGCGTTACCTCGGGGTCCCGCTGGGGGAGTAGGCCGGCAGCCGCCATGGCCTTCTCCTCGCAGTAGTGCGCCACTTTGAGGTCGCCACGGAAGGTTATAATGCCCTGGGGCCCGAGGAGCTTCATGTAGCGGTGGCCGTAATGGTTTGCCGCCATGAATTTGATCAAAGCCGGTCCCTCGAGGATGGCGTTGTAGGGGAGAGTCCCGTCCACCACTTCGAAGGTGACTAGCTCGGTATGGAAGTTCGCCGAGTCGCCGAAAGTGACGGGCAGGACCATCTACCCAAGCGGGGTGGTCGAACTTCCCGGCATAATGCCGAAGAATGGGACCGCTATTCTTCTGATCTTAGACCAGGGAATCTGCATCCAATCTAGCGTGCTAGCCAAGAGCAGATTGAGGGAGTTGCCCCCATCAACCATAACCCTCCCGACCACGATGTTGCTCACGGTCGGAGATACGACCAAGGCGGTCTTGAGGTCCTTGGACATTCCCTGGGGAGCATCGTCCTAGGAGAAGGTGATCAGAACACCAGCCCATTTACAAGGCTGTTCGTCGAGCTTCCCAGCCGAAGCTTGATAAACGGTGCACACGGCGTTCTTGAGCTCTCGCCGGGACTGGTATGCAGATGAACCACTAAAGATCATGTCGACTCGGCGATCGCCCTGCTGGAATTGCAGATCGAGGTCCTTCGGGCCCTCATGAGCATTGTCCCTATCGGGGTGCTCGTCCCCCCTCGGGAGTGTGGGCATCTTTCCATGCCCGTCGTAGAAGGCGTCCATCTTGAACTGTCACATTCTGCAGCCCCGCAGGTCGTGGCCGTGGGCCCTGTGGAATAGGCAGAACTTGTCCGGGTCATACCCAGGGCTGGCTTCATTGGCGTTAGGCCGGGCGACACCCCTTTGTTGTCCTTGCTGTGGTGTGGTGCGACACTGCCCTTGTTGGGGTTGTCGCGGTTGGCCGCGCTAAGGCATGGCTCAATGCGGTCGGGATGCCGCACCTCCAACACCTCACAGCCTGCGTTCGCGACGGCGACCGCGCGCAGCTAACTGCCACCATCGCGGCGACCTTGCCCTCGCTTCTTGCTGCGCGGGTCTGGGCCAGTTTCCTTGGCATCGGACGGCCCGGCCTCACTGATGAGGACATCCCAACTAAGGATACAACCGCTGCCCCTTCTTCTTCTACGACCGCTACTTCATCCCCGATCGTCACTGTTTCGGCCACTACTTCGTCTACGACGTCTGGAGGGCTTAATCCAGAAGCAAGTCCTTTCCATCCACTTTTGTTGGACCAGCACGTCAGGAACATCCACCGAGGACAGCCCACGCGCCAAGGAAGGCCCAAGATAAAGCCCAATTCGTCGCCGAGTCTGGTTCAGCCATCCAGGAGCAGGAGTACATCAAACGGACGCCACGGCCACATCCGAACTCCATTTTCGACGTTCGACAACTCGTTTGAAATGTATATGATGAGGATATCCCAACCAAGGATACAACGGCTGCCCCTTCTTCCTCTCGATCGCTACATCGCCTCACGACGTCCGAGGGGCTTAATCCGAAGCAAGTCCTTTCCATCCACCTTTGCTGGGCCAGCACGTCAAGAACATCCACCGAGGACAGCCCACGCGCCAAGGAAGGCACAAGATAAAGCCCAATTCGTCGTCGAGTCCGGTTCGGCCATCCAGGAGCAGCAGTACTTCAAACGGATGCCACGGCCACATCCGAACTCCGTTTTCAACGTTCGACAACTCGTTTGAAAGGTATCGAGATAACCTTTCCAATGGATCTGATCTTGAGGCCAAATTCCTAATGGAACGAAGGGAAATCATAGAACAATCGCACGGGACAGAAATTCCAGGTGCTGCGCCACCTTTCTTTTGGGCCCAAGAACCATGGACTTTTAGGGTTCCACCCCTCCTTTGGCCGGCGCCCCTTTCCTGGCTACCGCACCCCTCTTGGGCGTCCCCCCTTGTGTGGGTACCCCTTTATATTGGGTTCTCACCCCTGTTCTTCAGTTTTTAGGTTTTGTTGTGTTTTGGTAGACCCCGTGTGCGTCCCTCCTCAATCTTGCGTGTGTCGACTAGACCACCCGAGTTGAGAAACAGAACCTCACCTTGTTTTCTGTTGAGATTATTGGATTGAAATTGCTATCACCTTGTTCTTGCATGTTCTTGGTTGCTGCAGGTTCAAGGATCGATCGGGTCTTTGATTCGGTTGTTCGCCTCGTGTGGTGACGTTGAGATTGTTTGGTCGCTGATCTTGTGGTTCCTTGTATCGTTCTCATCAGAAGGTCGGGACAACCCTAGTGCACATCAGGTGGTATCAGAGCGACGGTTGCCTGGTGAGAACACCCTTATCCTTGTTTAGTTCATCTTGTTCGTCCTAGAGTCCAGAAAAGAAGTCCAAAAAAAAATATATGTGCGTCGTGTTTTCGATCTAATCCGAGCCCCCTTTTAGCCTTTACTATTACTACCTAGTTTATTTCTTGTTGAATTTGTGTTGCATCGTTGTGTCATTGCTGGTCTTAGCGTTTGATCTTTAGAGTTTCGAGTTCTATTCACGTTTTTGTCACAGCGTCGTGTTGTTCGTGCGGCTATTTGTGCTGCCATCTTCCTTCTGTAAAACCGAGAGCCTTCCACCAGAACGCCCCAAACTCCATCACGCAAGATCAAAACCGAGCAGCCCACGCTTTCCCCCAACCAACTCGGTTCCTTCCTTCCAATCCGTGTTCCACCAAAACTCACCGAAGTTTTCCATATAAGCCAAACGCATCCACCTTTTCCCTCCAAATATAGCGCGCATCCAGTGGTATCCAAACAGAGAAGGAATTGAGATCCTCCTTCTTGCCATATCTACTGTTTCCCTCCAAATATAGCGCGCATCCAGTGGTCATTGCCATATCCACATCAAACCGTGCAAGCCTTTCCTTCCATCAAAAAAATACAAAGAAAAAAAACCGCAGCCTCTCTGGTTTTGAATCAAGCTTTCCTTTTGAAGTTGATTCGAATCCTCCGACACCCTCGCACGAAAACTGCCATAACTTTTGCATACGACCTCCGATTGGGCTATTCGAGTACTCAAAACGACCGGAACGAAAAGTTGCATCCAAAAATCGATAAGTCGTTTAGGGCCTCAAAACGCCCCCAGAAGTTCGGCAAAATTTAACCTTTCCTGTTTTGCCTAGAAATTTTTGCACCTGTGTCCTGGATTTGTGTACATCGCTACCTCGCAGCCTCACTCCCTTTCTGAGCCTTGCTGCTTTCCAGTCTAGGGCTCCCACAAAAAAAATTGGAAAAAAAATGAAAAAAATCAGCAAAAATAAAAGAGGGAAGAAAGGAGCCCTAGTTGTTGCTTGTGCGTTGAGAACGTCCTGGTTGTTGTTCTGTGACTTCTTTAGTGTCTAGGCTCGCGTCTCTAGTACGGTCTAGCCTAGGACCAGCACGTACCGCCGTTGAACATTCTTTCAACTTGTTTTGACTAGTGTGGTTCTAGTTTTTCCTTTGCTACAAATAATACCTGTCCAAACTCTACTTACTATTAACCACAGGAAAAGTACCTTGCAATCGCTTTGTCACCTCTGAGTGCAGTTACCGTCATTATCCGATCGGACCTTGACAAGCTGTAGGGTAAGAACTGGTAAGAACCTTGTGTTAGCTTGAGTGCGTGAGATCATCCACGGCCCTTATATTAGTAGTCCATAGGAACTAACCCTCTTGTGAGTTCTCTGTTTTGTTGCTCCTAACCATGTCAGGTAGTCCAAGCAATCGTGGGAGTAACGTCGGCAGTGGAAGTGAACATGAGGACCGCCTCACGCCAAAAGAACGGCGTTGGGTCACTCATTTCGAGAGGATGCACAATCAGCATGAGATGTGAACTCGTGACACTCTTGATGTGATTCAGGCGTAATTGGCACCCCTCACTGAGCTTCAAGCACAGCTAGCACAACTTCTTCAAGGTGCTGCCCCCAACAATGGTGCCGCTGGTCATGCTTTGGGCCAACGCGGCGCTCCACCGGTTGTCCCTGTTACTTTAAACGGGGTGGATCAAGAGGAGAACAACTACGTCGCCGATACCGAGGACGACGACAAGGTAAATGTGAACAATGACCGACCTCATCGTCGACTCCGCAATAACAGGTAAGGTATGGCTAGAAATCAACATGATCAAAGGGAAGAACGTGATGACTCTGTGGCAAAAATGAAATTTACTATGCTTCCTTTTGATGGTACTTATAATCCTGATGTTTATCTAGATTGGGAGATGGCGGTAGATCAAAAATTTTCTTGCTATGACTTCTCTGAGCGTAGAAGGGTTCATGCTGCCACTAGTGAATTTACTGGTTTTGCATCTATTTGGTTGAAAGAACTTTGTAGAGCCAACCGTGACGTACCTACAACTTGGGATGGGTTGAAGCGTGTCATGAGGGCTAGATTTGTTCCTACATACTTTGCTCGTGATTTATTGAATAAATTGCAACGCTTTAATCAAGGTGATAAAATGGTTGAGGAATATTATCAGGAATTGCAAATTGGCATGTTGCGCTGTGGGTTAGAAGAGAGAGAAGATGCAAAAATGGCTAGGTTCTTGGGTGGGCTTAACCGAGAGATACAGGATATACTTGACTATAAAGAATACAATTCTATCACCCGTTTATACCATCTTGCTTTGAAAGCAGAAAGTGAAGTGCAGCGTCGACGATCGACAACGCGAGGTAATATTGGAGGCTCTTCCACATCCAAGTCGGTCCAGATCCAATACCAAGGCATCATCTTCCACACCTGGACGTGTACCTACACCCGCTGTTCCAACTACTTCGACGTCATCACGCATTCCGGAGGCAAACAAGTTAGTCACACTTCAAGCACACACCAAGAGTGCTTCCTCAGTTGCCTCCACCGGTCGAACGTGGGAAACAAAATGTTTTCGATGCAAAGGAATGGAGCACATGATTAGAGACTGTCCTAATCAACGTGCTCTAATAATCAGAGAAAATGGTGAGTACACTAGTGATAGTGACATTGATGAAACTGAATATGCTCTTGTTGCCACTAACACTGCAGAGCCAGCAGAAGAGATTATCACTTCTGCAACATCCGAGAAATATCCGGCTCTTGTTGTCGCACGTGTACTTAGCGCACAGCCTGCACGCGATGAACAAAATCAACGCCATAATATCTTTCAGACAAGGTGTGTGGTGAATGAGCGCGCTGTGCATGTCAATGTTGATGGAGGTAGCTGCAACAATTTTGCGAGTGTAGACATGGTCGAGAAGCTTGGCTTGAGCACAAATCCACTTCCTCAACAGTATGAAATTGAATGGCTCAATTCCACTGGTAAGGTTCAGGTAACAAAACCCGTTCGAGTACCTATCTCGATTTGTTCTTATCATGATAATGTTGTTTGCGATGTTGTACCCATGGATGCTTGCTCTCTTTTATTGGGTAGACCGTGGATCTATGATATGGATGCTATACATCATGGTAGGACCAATGAGTATAGTTTCTTGTATAAGGAAAAGAAAATTATTTTGAAACCCATGAGCCCTACAGAACTAAGAAACATTGATGTTAAAAGAGCTCAAAGAGAAAAAGAAGAGAGTGGAATTAAAAGTGTAGCAGTAAATCAACCCATTCAACTACACCAGTTGCTCAAAACCTGATCTTAAGTTGAAGGGTAAAGTATTGTTGGCTGCAAAGGTTCTCTCACAAGATAACATTGATAGTATAGAACCATTGCCATTCTCTGTTGCTTATTCTTCTGTTATTATTAATACTTTGAAGGATAATGAGATGGAGTCGAGGACAACTCCAATTCAAGAAGGGGAGGATGATGAGGACATCCCAACCAAGGATACAACCACTGCCCCTTCTTCCTCTACGACCGCTACTTCGTCTACGACGTCTGGAGGGCTTAATCCGGAAGCAAGTCCTTTCCATCCACCTTTGCTGGGCCAGCACGTCAAGAACATCCACCGAGAACATCCCACGCGCCAAGGAAGGCCCAAGAAAAAGCCCAATTCGTCGTCGAGTCCGGTTCGGCCATCCAGGAGCAGCAATACTTCAAACGGACGCCACGGCCACATCCGAACTCCGTTTTCGACGTTCGACAACTCGTTTGAAAGGTATCGAGATAACCTTTCCAATGGATCTGATCCTGAGGCCAAATTCCTCATAGAACGAAGGGAAATCTCAGAACAATCTCATAGGATAGAAATTCCAAGTGCTGCGCCACCTTTCTTTTGGGCCCAAGAACCATGTACTTTTAGGGTTCCACCCCTCCTTTGGCCTGCACCCCTTTCTTGGCTGCCGCATCCCTCTTGGGCACCCCCCTTGTGTGGGTACCCCTTTATATTGGGTTCTCACCCCTGTTCTTCAGTTTTTAGGTTTTGTTGCATTTTGGTAGACCCCGTGTGCGTCCCTCAATCTTGCGTGTATCGACTAGACCACCCGAGTTGAGAAACAGAACCTCACCTTGTTTTTCGTTGAGATTATTGGATTGAAATTGCTATCACCTTGTTCTTGCATGTTCTTGGCTGAAGCAGGTTCAAGGATCGATCGGGTCTTTGATTCGGTTGTTCACCTCGTGTGGTGATGTTGCGATTGTTTGGTCGCTGATCTTGTGGTTCTTTGTATCGTTCTCATCAAAAGGTCAGGACAACCCTAGTGCACATCAGTATAGTATACAACCATTACCATTCTCTCTTCTTTCGCTTACATTATTACTAATACTTTGAAGGATAATGAGATGGAGTCGAGGACGACTCCAATTCAAGAAGGGGAGGATGATGAGGACATCCCAACCAAGGATACAACCGCTGCCCCTTCTTCTTCTACGACCGCTACTTCGTCCCCAACCGTCGCTGTTTCGGCCGCTACTTCGTCTACGACGTCTAGAGGGCTTAATCTGGAAGGAAGTCCTTTCCATCTACTTTTGCTGGACCAGCACGTCAAGAACATCCACCGAGGACAGCCCACGCGCCAATGAAGGCCCAAGATAAAGCCCAATTTGTCGCCGAGTCCGGTTCGGCCATCCAGGAGCAGCAGTACTTCAAACGGACGCCACGGCCACATCCGAACTCCGTTTTCGACGTTCGACATCTCGTTTGAAAGGTATCGAGATAAAATTTCCAATGGATTAGATCTTGAGGCCAAATTCCTCTTGGTGCGAATGGAAATCACAGTTTAATCTCACGGGACAGAAATTCCAAGTGTTGCGCCACCTTTCTTTTGGGCCCAAGGCCCATGTACTTTTAGGGTTCAACCCCTCCTTTGGCTGGCGTCCCTTTCCTGGCTGCCGCACCCCTCTTGGGCGCCCCCCCCCTTGTGTGGGTACCCCTTTATATTGGGTTCTCACCCCTTTGTGTCCCCGTGTGCGTCCCTCCTCAATCTTGCGTGTGTCGACTAGACCACCCAAGTTGAGAAACAGAACCTCAATCTTGTTTTCTTGAGATTATTGGATTGAAATTGCTATCACCTTGTTCTTGCATGATCTTGGTCGCAGCAGGTACAAGGATCAATCGGGTCTTTGATTCGATTGGTCGTCTCGTGTGGTGACATTGCGATTGTTTGGTTGTTGATCTTGTGGTTCATCATATCGTTCTCATCAGAAGATCGGGACAACCCTAGTGCACATCACTCACCCAGGATGCGGTTGAGCTTGCCTTGGTCGTAGTCACGTTTCCAACAGACGATGTCGTCCGCATCTGCGTAACGCTCTGCCATCCAAAACAACCTGTTGACGCTGAGTTCGGTGGCGATCTCCAGGTCCTCGGTGCGGCGCCTGTCCCGAACGCCGAACTTGAAGGCCTTGACGACGGCCTCGCCGGAGATGTTCGGGATTGAGTTCCTCGTGCGGGATTGAGTTCCTCACCGAAGAGGTTCGCCCTTGGCGTGGATGATACGATCCAGGTCCTTTTCTTGCCCAGGGCGCTTGTAGCAGCTCTCGAAGTTTGACCGGAGTGCGCTCCGCGCCTGGCGCCATGACCAGAAAGAGCCAGGAGCTTGGTTGAAGAGCCAGGTGCGAGCAGCGCCGTCCAGGATGGTAGGGAGGTAGTTGGCCATTACAGCCTCGTCCTTGCTAACCGCCAGGATCGCGGTGGAGTAGATCGAGAGAAACTCGTTGGGGTTCTTGGTCCCGTCGAACCGCTCCATCGCGGCGGGTTTGAACTTAGCTGACCAGCGTACCCGACGAAGGCCAGCGGATACGCTGGGCAGCCATTTACTAGGGCAGCGCTGCTGCCGCTGCTATGGTCGGAACCGTCATCTGCTAGGTAATTGAACTTGAGCCGACGGCGCACCCTGCGACGGTCTCGGTGGCAAAGAGGGACGTCGTCAGGGCGACGCTGGTCGCGAACCTTCTGACGTCTGGGCGAAATATCTGGAGAAAGGCCTCCGAAAGCGTCGCTATTCGAGCGAGTGCTGCCGCCGCTCTGCAGACCGCGGGGCGCCTGCACCGACCAGTCTCCCGTGAGGTGGGGACGGCCGCGATCTCTCGACCAGCGGATATCGAGTCGGCCGGCGAGCGGCGGTGGCCGTCGACGAATGCGTCGATTCTTAGGGGTGAGGATCGGGAGCGGTCTGCTCCTCGCCGTTGGGCGTGACTCGTCGGCCGCCCTACCGAGCTCCTCAATAAGGGACTATCGAAGAGTCCGACCCGCCGGTAAAGTCGACCATGACCGGTTATGGCCCGCAAACATTCCTGCTAGGATCGTCCAAGCGAGTAGGGCTGCGGTGCCCGGATGAGGTGCGGAGTCCTTCGCGTCCCTCCCGTCGGAGGGCAGTGATGGCCTGGTTGATGGCAACTTGGAACAATCGACGCGCCTCCTCCGGGGCTTTTGGGCCACCATCGCTCGTCCCTGCGCTCGCCCCGCGGCTGCCGGCCATGAAGGCCAAAGGCTCGCACGGCGATGGCGAAGGCAAGAACATGGAGGTGGAGCCTTCATACTCGAGTCTGTCGATCAAGTCCGGCCTTGCTTATCATTACATGCTGTTCTGAGAGCCGAAGGTGCTGGCGACACTGGGTAGGGAACTCCGAATGAGCGAAACTCAAGCCCCACAGTGGGCGCTAGCTGTCGACGATCGGGACCATAGGCTGCAGAAGAAAAGGGGGATGCAAGGAGTTCGTTCGGGAGTGTGACCTAAAGTCGTGCTCGTTCGGAGGCACCTAGCATCGTCGGGAAATCATCGAGGAAGAGACACCAGACACGAGGTTTATACTGATTTGAGCCCCCAAGGTCGGGTAATAGCTCTACTCCAGTCTTGCCCTGAGGCGAAGGGTGTATATGCGATTCTGTGGGAGAGTACAAGAACAGGGTTCGAGCAAGGGGGCGCTGTGTCTCTCTTCTCAGTGTGTGTTGCGCGTCTTTTTTCGTCTCCCCTATGGTTGGGGTGATCTGTTGCTTTTTGTAGCCCTCTCGAAACCTTGCTGCTTGGTCCCGAGGACGATGTCAGGAGCTCGTGGCGATTTGATGGGGGCTGATGAAAGTCATCGATAGCCTGATGGGAGCTATTGAGATCTTGACGGGAGCTGTTGAACCCTAGTTCCCACATAGGGGGCAGGTAGAGCACTGATTCCCACCCAGGGGAGCGCTTTTACACGAGATAAATAAATAAAAATGTTACAGATGTCCCTTTCTCTGGCGGCCACGAGGGTGTCGAGGTCGAGGTCGAGGTCGCCTACACCTGCACCAGTGCCCGAGCTTGCCGGTCCCGAGCCCGAGCATCAGGAGAGCACCTCCTAGGCCGGAGAAGAGCCCCTGGGCCCATGGAAAGCCGCCACGAGGCCACAGGTGGGATGCTTACACGTGGCGAGGGTACCGATCCCCATCAACATTCTCCTCGTACTGGAGGCAATATTCAACACTTTGAACGCCAAATGCGCCTGCATACGGAATGATGTGAGGTTGTGTCCCGATCTTTCGATGAGAGCGATAACTATCGACTTGGTGGAATCGACTTTGACGATTCGACTACAACTTACAACGACGATGCGCCTTAGCAATCGCTAAACCAACTCCGGAGTGTTATTGATCTTGCCGTGGGCACGATCAACCTGAACACGAGGTTCAATTCCTGCAAGCAACCAAAGAACAAGCAAGAACAATGGTAAAAGCAATCTGAAATTGCAAATAAGAATTGAAGGCCAAAATAAGGTGGGGTTCTATTGAAGGTCTTGACAAGGTGGCTGTCCAGCACAACTCAAATACACAAAGTTTGCACTTGGCTAAACTAATCAAACAAAACCCGTCTAAAGCGGCGGCTACTGAGTTTATAAGAGGGATGGACGTGAAAGGGACGTCCTAGGGTTGTGTGCAGCCAAGGGGGGGCTCAGACAACTTGGGCTTGGGCCCCCACACGCTTACAAGGCCCGAAACAGCCTAAAACAGTATTGTAGTGTATTGTTTTGATGATTCTGATTGATCTACAAGAATCTGGAGCTAGAATTGGATCCATTGGAAAGATCTCATTGTAATCTTTCAATCAAGTCTAAGATCACCCAAATCGGAGTCCGTATGCAAAAGTTATTCATATTTCAAGTCGCTGTCTCAGGAGGCCGAATTGGATTCCAGAACGTGATGGATTTGATCTCTCTCTCTTTTGGGCCTATGGATGACGTGTTGGAGTTGATGGTCATATCCGTAGTAGTGATGTCCTCATCATCCTCGCTTTCTTGAATTTGGGTCGTCCTCGACTCATGCTCATCTTTTAGCTCGTCCTCACCAAAAAACATTCTCATCTGAAAATCATCCACAAAGCTCAATATTTCTTTCCAGCATATAAAGGCATGTTGAAATCTAGCACTCTTGGATACTTTCGCCCCTCCGTGAAGGAAATCCATCCTAGTAGATGTACACGATGCAGAGGATACCATGAAGTGTCGCTGAACTGATATAGCGTTGATCATATTCAGGACGAGCATGGTCTCATCATGCTCCCTTTCTTGAATTGGAGTCGTCCTTGACTCCATCATATTCTCCTGCAAAATGTTAGTAGCGAGAAAGAGCAAAGCAACATGCATATCTTTTGTGATCAAATCAATGGCTCGTGAATCACAATCACCCAAACACTCCCTTTCTTGAAAACTATCATATAGATTATAATCAACAATAGGGGTACTTGATATGATATTAGAATTATAAAATTGATCACATTGTTGCATAGGATGTGGAGGTCTCAGATCAGAACAAATGTATAATCTATGCACTTTGTATTCTCTTTTATCATTATGTTTGCCAACTACATGGAAAATATTTCGTGATAACCATGGCAAATCAGAATGTACAAAAATCTTCTCCTTGAAACTATCCAGATCACATAGAACATCAAATTCAATGTAACCTAAAGTATCTAAAGAAGACATCAATTTAAGCTCATCTTCTTCATTGGCAATGTGAATAACATGTTTATGTTCAACGCAATTGTTTAGTTCAAATATAAATGTTTCATGTTCATTCACTAGTTGTTGTGTGGATATAAGTGAAGCATTATCACAAAACTATTCTTTACCACTAGGAATAGTAAGCAACTCAGCAATGGGTTCCGTTAATAGTTGCTCTACGATAGCATGATTCATAGACAGTTCTCTTCCAAATGATTTTCACCATGTATACAGTCCATACCTTTTACATTACCTTCTAAATCATTCTGAGTGGTTGTAGGTGCAACTTCAATTTCTAACTCTTCACATACGTATGGAGCAGCAAAGATCTCCTCTTTCCGCACATTTTCTTCTTCATCCTTCTCATCATGGTGCTCACTTTTCTGAAAAATGTTAGCTACAATAGAAGGTGCAACAATAGGCACCTCAAACGAAGCTAAAGGCTCTTTCAAAGATTCAACAAGCATATTTTCAGCTTTACAAGCACATTTAATCAATTCTGAAAGACAACTATATGTTTCATCAACAAGAACATCCTGAATTTCATGATTAAGTCCACGTATGAACCTAAGCTCAGTAGTTTCTTCACATTCTTATAAACCACAACGCAACAAACAATTTTGCAATTCATGATAGTATTCTATAACAGTTTTAGAACATTATTTTAAGCATTGAAGTTTAGTAAGCAAATATTCTGCTACATATTCAGGAACATAATCATTTCTCATAAGTCTTTTCATGGCATTCCAAGTTTTAGGTTCTTTATCATGTCTAGATATATGCTTCCACCAATATATTGTATCTGACGTTAACACTTTAACTGCGGCACTAATCTTTTGGTTTTTAGATAAGTCATATTTTGCAAATTCTTTGTCTATCGCTATCTCCCAATTAATATATGCATTAGGATCGAACTTTCCACCAAAAGTAAGCAATTCAAACTTAATTTTACCTTGTTCATCATCAGTTGATGAACCCGTAGCGATGTGTGGTGGGGCGACCGAGGCAGCGGGTCCATGCTGGGAAGCCGAGGAAGCAATGGGAACCCGTTGTGCACATAGTACACCATTGTTGTTGCTTAGGAGACGAGGTGGAGGACTGGAGGTTCCAAGGGCAGCAACTGCAAGCATGTCATCAAGTCTAGACAAAATAGTAGTAAGGGTAGTGTTACCAACTCCGTGAGCAGTCTCGATGGACCGGAGACGGTCTTCTTGCAGCGACATTCGCTCATTAGTGAGTCGTACATTGCCCTTCGTGCATGGAGAATGATGCAGTGAACTCTTGTCACCTGACATGGTTAGTAGCAAAAAGGGCAACACAAAGGTTTACGTAATTCCCTATCAACTACTAGGAAGTGGAGAAAAGTCGCTCAACTCTCAAGCCTTAACCAAAGCTCTTACAAGTTCTTACCGTGCTATATCGGCCGTTGGCGGTGTCAAAAGTTCTCGCAAGATTGGATAAAGCGATTGCCAAGGGACCGAACAAACGTTCGGCATAGAATATGTGGAGCTGGGTAGGCTATACTTTTTTTGCTATACAATCTGATAATTCTAGTTATTGTAATGATAAGTAATGACCTAAACTAGAATTCACAAGTCCTAGTTGCCGATCTCAAAGATATAAGCGAATTTCAAGGCAACTCACGCGCAAAGATGATGGGGTACTTATGCAATCAAGAAATGAGCTATAAAATATAAGTGAGGCACCAAAAGCTCTATTGCACAAGTCGTAGAGAGACGCTAGCTTATTGCTTCAAGAATGTAAAAAGGGCACAAGATTGCTCAACAATTAATACAATTGCACAATCTGAAATAATGAACACAAATTAGGGTTTTGCTCAATGTAGTGCGACTGGCCACTATTTTCTTTTTTTTTTCTTCTTCTCTTTTTTTGACTTTTGGCTCTTTCTCTCTTTTCTTTCTTTGAGTGACTTTCGACCAACACTACTATGAACAAAGTTTTGGAATCCCTAACTCGATGTCACAAGATAGTATGATTTGATAATTCAAGATTATGCAATGTATCAATATGAACAGCCCTAAGCAAAATCAAATAGCTAGTCTCAATTGGGATCAAAGTATTCGCAAAGGATGAATTGGTTCCCAAAGGTATGTGTACTGATTTTTTTTGGGATTTTATGGATTATGGAACTTAACCAACTCAAAGGAACAAAGCTAGAACACGAATTGAAGCAAGATACCCAAATTCAATGTTTCTAGGGCAGCAGATTTGTCGCCTAGATTAAAGCTTCAAAACAACCGAATTTAGAAGGCTCATTATGTAAAGAATTGAAGCTTATGTCCTCAGCTTTCAAAAGAGTACAAGAACATGCAATTTGGAGATCGGTGTGAAAGTTATGGCTCGAAAACCGAACACTACAGAATATCCCCAATTTCAGCCTGCGAGATCGATTCCGAATCCGAATCAAATTCGGTTTAAAGGAGTCCGAATCACAAAGGACACCCAAAAACGTTTTTGTAGAGGACTCTTAAAGGATTCAGGAAAGTATAAAAACTTCCCTATTGTAGTTCGGATGTGAGAATTATGATCAAAATATCGAACTGATCTGGATTGGAAGTACAACTTGTTTCACCAACTTTGACATCCAGATTAAACAGGTTTGGCTCCAAAATTAGAGTCCATGCCCAACTGGTTTTTGTAGAGATCGTTTCCAGGTTTTAGGAAAATGCAAAAATACAAGAATCCGAGCTCGTATGCGAAAGTTATGAATAAAACAAAGTACTGGACAGATTGAAAGAAAAGCTACACGAAGGAAAAACGATCAGCAACTAAAACAAGGACTTTAATCGATCAAAACCTAACAAAACTCACTAAAATACCAGATTGGATCTAAAGGTTGAATTTTTGTGGAGTAATTTTCAATTTAGGACAGAAAACAAAAACTAATCTACGATACAAAATCTGTCACCGAGCAACTTAGCGCTCTGATACCACCGGATGTGAGGTTGTGTCCCGATCTTTCGATGAGAGCGATAACTATCGATTTGGTGGAATCGACTTTGACGATCCGACTACAACGTACGACGACGATGCGCCTTAGCAATCGCTAAACCAACTCCGGAGTGTTATTGATCTTGCCGTGGGCATGATCAACCTGAACACGAGGTTCAATTCCTGCAAGCAAACGAAGAACAAGCAAGAACAATGGTAAAAGCAATTGAAATTGCAAATAAGAATTGAAGGCCAAAATAAGGTGGGTTCTATTGAAGGTCTTGACTAGGTGGCTGTCCAGCACAACTCAAAGACACAAAGTTTGCACTTGGCTAAACTAATCAAACAAAACCCAAGTGTCTAAAGCGGCGGCTACTGAGTTTATAAGAGGTATGGACGTGAAAGGGACGTCCTAGGGTTATGTGCAGCCAAGGGGGGGCACGCACAACTTCGGCTTGTGATGCGCACAAGACGGACCGATCTTCCGGTGAGGGGATAACTTCGATTTGGCGGAGGATGACTTTGACGATCCGGCTACGAACCACACAAGGATAAGCGCCTGCAATCGCTAAACCACACTCCTCGTCGTTATCAACCGTGCCAAGAACACGGATGACCTGACCACGAAGGTCTATTCTTGCAAGCAATCAAAGAACTAGCAAGAACAAGGATGAAGCACACACTCAAGTTGAGGTTTCGAAACTTGTTTATCTTTTTCTCTAGCCGAGTCAGGAGAACAAGGATAAAGTTCCACACATGGGTAACTATTCCCAAATCAAAACCTAAGGAGATAAATAGGGGCTTGTCCAATATATATAGCCAAGGATGGCTGCTAGGAGTTGGTCTCACGCCACTTTAATTACATGGGAACTCAGCCCAAAATTATGGTGGCACAGCACCCTAAAAGACAGAGACCGTCGCACTATTTTGACTGCTGTGGCAAGCTCGAGTGGAATTTGATGATGAGGCCAGATCCGTTGGAAAGAGCACGAATTTATCTTTTAATCAAGTACTCACTCATCCCGAACGGACTCCGTATGCAATAGTTATGGCCAGTGGAAGGTGGACTACTCCTGGGTGGACGTTTTGGCTTCCTTCTCGGGAATAACTTGTACTATAGTTTGTAGTGATGAGGAATGACGTCCTTGCAGCTCTAAGTCATGATTCCTAAGCATAAGCACATTATTATGCAGTGGTATATCCTCAAAAATATAATTATACCACCCGAGAAACGAGTTCACCTGTTGATTTAGCTGCTGTGCGCGTGCCCTTGTGATAGGACCTTGCATAGGAGGTGGTGGAGGTAAGGTCATGAGTGTATCCGTCATAGTGATGTCCTCATCATCCTCCCTTCTTGCATTTGAGTCGTCCTCGACTCAAGCTCATCGTTCTCTCAAAATATGGCTTCAAATATGAAGAGTTGGAGATACGCCTTTCTTGAATACACCATCAAGCATGGGAGGCGGCCAAGGTGGAGGGCGAAGTGATCGTGTGATCGACTTGGCCTCGTGGGGATCGGTAAAGACATGTAGATCGACAATCCTTGTAGATGTAGACGATGCAGAGGATGCCATGAAGTGTCGCCAAACTGATATAGCATTGGTCATATCCAGGATGAGCATGGTCTCATCATTCTTCCTTTGTTGAATTGGAGTTGTCCTCGACTCCATCACATTCTCCTGTAGAATGTTAGTTGCGACAAAGAGCAAAGCAACATGCATATCTTTTGTGATCAAATAAATGGCTCGAGAATCACAATCACCCAAACACTCCCTTTCTTGAAAACTATAATATAGATTATAATCGGAAGTAGGGGTACTAGATATGATATTGAAATTATCAAATTGATCACATTGTTGCATAAAAAATAGAGGTTTCAGATTTGAACAAATATATACTCTGCGCACTTTGTACTCTCCTTTATCATTATGTTTGCCAACAACATGAAAAATATTTTGCAATAACCATGGAAAATCAGAATGTCCAAAAATCTTCTCCTTGAAACTATCTAGATCACATAGAACATCAAATTCAATGTAACCTAAAGTATTTAAAGAAGACATCAATTTAAGCTCATCTTCTTTACTGGCAATGTGAATGACATGTTTATCTTTATTGCAAGCATTTAGTTCAAATATAAAAGTTTCATGTTCATTCACTAGTTGTGGTGTGAATATAAGTGAAGCATTATCACACAACTCTTCTTTATCAAAAGGAATAACATGCAAATCATCATGTATTAAAAGAAAATCAGCAATGGGTTGTATTAATAGTTGCTCTCGATAGCATGATTCATGTGCAGTTTATCTCTTCAAAATGATTTTCTCCATCATGCAGTCCATACCTTTTACATTACCTTCTAAATCTTTCTCAGTGGTTGTAGGTGCAACATCAATTTCCAACTCTTCACGTACGAATGGGGCAGCAAAGAAAGAGTCCTTCTGCACATTTTCTTCTACATCCTTATCTCGATGGTGCTCACTTTTCTGCAAAATGTTAGCTACGACAGAAGGTGCAACAATTGGCACCTGAAATGATGCTAAAGACTCTTTCAAAGATTCAGCAAGCATGTTTTCAGCTCTACAAGCATATTTAATCAAGTCTGAAAGAAAACTAAATGTTTGATCAACAAGAACATCAAGAATTTCATGATTAAGTCCACGTATGAACCTAAGCTCAGTAGCTTCTTCACATTCTTGTAAACCACAACGCAGCAAACAATTTTGGAATTCATGATAGTATTCTATAACAGTTTTAGAACCCTGTTTTAAGCGTTGAAGTTTAGTACACAAATATTCAAAGAACATATTCAGGAACATAATCATCTCTCATAAGTTTTTCATGGCATTCCAAGTTTTAGGTTCTTTATCATGTCTAGATATATGCTTCCACCAATATATTGCATCCGACGTTAACACTTTGATCATGCGCACTAATCTTTTGGTTTTGGATAAGTCATACTTTGCAAATTCTTTGTCTACCGCTATCTCCCAATTAATATATTCATTAGGATCGAACTTTCCGACAAATGGAGGCATGGTAAATTTAATGTTTCCTAATGGATCATCATGTACCTCCGTTCTTCACGCTGATTTCTACCCATACCTTGTTGATTGTGTCGAAGGCGCCGATCATCATGATCATTGTGGGGGTTAAAAATATCATCGTCCCTTGTATCAGCAACGCAATTGTTCTCTTCTTCTACCCCATTTGTCCAAGAGCGGGCATCAAGTGTGGTACGGCGTCCTAGTGCTCCATTTTGCCTTGGTGCATAATTGGCTTGTTTGGCGACATGTCGTGGTTGTCGTCCATCAAGGCGATCAACACGATCATTAAGTGTTGCAAGGTTGTTGTTGATCTCAGCCATAGCATTGTCGTAGTTCTCAGCATGTGTGTTCGAATCGTGTCAAGTGTTGCATGATTCCTCTCGGCGAGTGTGAGAATTTCAGCTTGGTTTTCCTCAATACTTCCATTGTCATCTGCCATAGTTAGTCATAAACAGGAAAACAAACAAAGGTATGTAGCTTCTCTATCATTTCTACTTGCTGAAATGATCAAGTGTCACTCTTTCTTGCACTTGCTCTTACCAATTCTTACAAATGCAGCAAGGGGTGCAATCCGGTGGCTGGTTCGTGATAAACCGATCTCAAGTGTGAGTAAAGCAATTGCAAGACTTATCACCTGTATGGTTAGTAAAAAGTGGAGCTCGGAAAGGCTTTATAATGAGTAGCAACGGAAAACAATCAGCCAATCTCAGAATTTGCATAGAATTGAATAAGTGTTCGAAACTAGCAATTAGCCTATGTTGCTGATCAAGCAAAGATGGATATTAGGCTAAAACAAAAGATATGGCAGTGGATACAAGTGGTAAACACAACAAAATTCAAGCATATGCAATTTGCAACTTGGGAGCACAAGATGGATCCAACTTTGTATTTTGCTGATTTCTGTCACCGCATACAGAGGTCGGTATTTTGGTCGTATCTTTTAGTCATTTGCCTTTTTTTCAATGATTTTTTTTGTTTTCTTCCTGACGGCTTTTGCAACAACTTTTCTTTTGGACGAACTTTCTGAAATTCAACCGAGAATTTTGCACGAATTTTTCAATTGCACACAGATGCAGATTTCAGGACAGCAATTATGTCTTATTGAAACATTCACAGATTTCTCGTGCTTATAAGTATGGATGTGAAAATTGGCATCAACATAGAATACTAAGTCACGGATCGGCTCCTTTTGGTTTCACTCAAAAAGGATAAGGGAAGTGTGATTTATGGTGTTTTTGGTGGTGGTTGCAGAGATGGACAGATTCTGCCCGAGATGGAATTTTTTTTTGGACTTTAGGAATGGATTTTGATGTGGGGAGATGAACAAGATGAACAGCAACAAGACAATACTAGAACGGACACAAGCTCAATTTAGTAAAAACAAAATTAACTAATTGAAAGGCACAAAAGGGTTTGGACAGCGGAGAACAATTTTTTTTGTGGGGCAAATTTTCTGGACTCTAGGAGAAACGAAATGAAACAACTAAACTAGATACAAGAACTCACCGGTCAACCGTTGCTCGATACAAATGATGCGCACAAGACGGCCCGATCTTCCGGTGAGGATAACTTCGATTTGGCGGAGGATGACTTTGACGATCCGACTCACGAACCACACAAGGATAAGCGCGCAATCGCTAAACCACACTCCTCGTCGTTATCAACCGTGCCAAGAACACGGATGACCTGACCACGAGTCTATTCTTGAAAGCAATCAAGAACTAGCAAGAACAAGGATGAAGCACACACTCAAGTTGAGGTTTGAAACTTGTTTCTCGCTGCTCTAGCCGAGTCGGAGAACAAGGATAAAGTTCCACACATGGGTAACTATTCTCAAATCAAAACCTAAGGAGATAGATAGGGGCTTGTCCAATATATATAGCCAAGGATGGCTGCTAGGAGTTGGTGATGAGGACATCACTATGACGGATACACTCATGACCTTACCTCCACCACCTCCTACGCAAGGTCCTATCACAAGGGCACGCGGCACAGCAGCTAAATCAACAGTGAACTCGTTTCTCGGGTGGTATAATTATATTTTTGAGGATATACCACTGCATAATAATGTGCTTGTGCTTAGGAATCATGGCTTAGAGCTGCAAGGACGTCATTCCTCATCACTACAAGCTATAGTACAAGTTATTCCCGAGAAGGAAGCCAAAACGTCCACCCAGGAGCAGTCCACCTTCCACTGGCCATAACTATTGTATACGGAGTCCGTTCGGGACGAGTGAGTACTTGATTAAAAGATAAATTCGTGCTCTTTCCAACGGATCTGGCCTCATCATAAAATTCCACTCGAGCTGGCCACAGCAGTCAAAATAGTGCGATGGTCTCCGTCTTTTAGGGTGCTGTGCCACCATAATTTTGGGCTGAGTTCCCATGTAATTAAAGTGGCGTGAGACCAACTCCTAGCTGCCATCCTTGGCTATATATATTGGACAAGCCCCTATCTATCTCCTTAGGTTTTGATTTGAGAATAGTTACCCATGTGTGGAACTTTATCCTTGTTCTCCTGACTCGGCTAGAGTAGCAGTAAACAAGTTTCGAAACCTCAACTTGAGTGTGTGCTTCATCCTTGTTCTTGCTAGTTCTTCGATTGCTCGCAAGAATAGACCTTCGTGGTCAGGTCATCCGTGTTCTTGGCACGGTTGATAACGACGAGGAGTGTGGTTTAGCGATTGCAGGCGCTTATCCTTGTGTGGTTCGTAGCCGGATCGTCAAAGTCATCCTCCGCAAATCGAAGTTATCCCCTCACCGGAAGATCGGGCCGTCTTGTGCGCATCATTTGGTATCAGAGCAACTGTTGACCGGTGAGTTCTTGTATCTAGTTTAGTTGTTTCATTTCGTTTCTCCTAGAGTCCAGAAAATTTGCCCCACAAAAAAAAATTGTTCTCCGCGGTCCAAACCCCTTTGTGCCTTTCAATTAGTTACTTTTGTTTTTGCTAAATTGAGTTTGCGTCCGTTCTAGTATTGTCTTGTTGCTGTTCATCTTGTTCATCTCCCCACATCAAAATCCATTCCTAAAGTCCAAAAAAAAAAATTCCATCTCGGGCAGAATCTGCCCATCTCTGCAACCACCACCAAAAACACCATAAATCACACTTCCCTTATCCTTTTTGAGTGAAACCAAAAGGAGCCGATCCGTGACTTAGTATTCTATGTTGATGCCAATTTTCAAATCCATACTTACAAGCACGAGAAATCTGTGAATGTTTCAATAAGACCTAATTGCTGTCCTGAAATCTGCATCTGTGTGCAATTGAAAAATTCGTGCAAAATTCTCGGTTGAATTTCAGAAAGTTCGTCCAAAATAAAAGTTGTTGAAAAAGCCGTCAGGAAGAAAACAAAAAAAATCATTGTAAAAAAGGCACCTGACTAAAAGATATGGCCAAAATACCGACCTCTTGTCAGTGTGATGAAATCAGCAAAATACAAAGTTGGATCCATCTTGTGCTCCCAAGTTGCAAATTGCATATGCTTAAATTTTGTTGTGTTTACCACTTGTATCCACTGCCATATCTTTTGTTCTAGCCTAATATCCATCTTTGCTTGATCAGCAACATAGGCTAATTGCTAGTTTCGAACACTTATTCAATTCTATGCAAATTCTGAAATTGGCTGATTGTTTTCCTTTGCTACACATTATAAAGCCTTTCCGAGCTCCACTTTCTACTAACCATACAGGTGATAAGCCTTGCAATCGCTTTGTTCACATTTGAGTTCGGTTTATCACGAACCAGCCACCAGATTGCACCCTTGCTGCATTTGTAAGAATTGGTAAGAGCTTGGTAAATGCAAGAAAGAGTGACACTTGATCATTTCAGCAAGTAGAAATGATAGAGAAACTACATACCTTTGTGTGTTTTCCTGTTTATGACTAACTATGGCAGATGACAATGGAAGCATTGAGGAAAACCAAGCTGAAATTCTCACACCTCGCTCGAGAGGAATCATGCAACACTTGACACGATTGCTGAACACACATGCTGAGAACTACGACAATGCTATGGCTGAGATCAACAACAACCTTGCAACACTTAATGATCGTGTTGATCGTCTTGATGGACGACAACCACGACATGCTGCCAATCAAGCCAATTATGCACCAAGGCAAAATGGAGCACTAGGACGCCGTCCCACACTTGATGCCCGCTCTTGGACAAATGGGGTAGAAGAAGAGAACAATTGCGTTGCTGATACAAGGGACGATGATATTTTTAACCCCCACAATGATCATGATGATCGGCGCCTTCGACACAATCAACAAGGTATGGGTAGAAATCAGCGTGAAGAACGGGAGGTACATGATGCATTAGGAAAGATTAAATTTACCATGCCTCCATTTGCTGGAAAGTTCGATCCTAATGAATATATTAATTGGGAGATAGCGGTAGACAAAGAATTTGCAAAGTATGACTTATCTGAAAACCAAAAGATTTGTGCCGCAGTCAAAGTGTTAACGTCAGATGCAATATATTGGTGGAAGCATATATCTAGACATGATAAAGAACCTAAAACTTGGAATGCCATGAAAAAACTTGTGAGAGATGATTATGTTCTGAATATGTTGTTGAATATTTGCGTACTAAACTTCAACGCTTAAAACAGGTTCTAAAACTGTTATAGAATACTATAATGAATTCCAAAATTGTTTGTCTGCGTTGTGGTTTACAAGAATGTGAAGAAGCTACTGAGCTTAGGTTCATACGTGGACTTAATCATGAAATTCGGGATGTTCTTGTTGATCAAACATTTAGTTTTCTTTCGGACTTGATTAAATATGCTTGTAGAGTGAAAACATGCTTCTTGAATCTTTGAAAGAGTCTTTAGCATCATTTGAGTGCCAATTGTTGCACCTTCCGTCGTAGCTAACATTTTGCGAGAAAGTGAGCACCATCGAGATAAGGATGTAGAAGAAAATGTGCGTAAGGACACTTTCTTTGCTGCCCCATTCGTGCGTGAAGAGTTGGAAATTGATGTTGCACCTACAACCACCGAGAAAGATTTAGAAGGTAATGTAAAGGTATGGACTGCATGATGGAAAATCATTTTGAAGAGATAAAACGCACATGAATCATGCTATCGTAGAGCAACTATTAATACAACCCATTGCTGATTTTCTTTTAATACATGATGATTTGCATGTTATTCCTTTTGATAAAGAAGAGTTGTGTGATAATGCTTCACTTATATTCACACCACAACTAGTGAATGAACATGAAACTTTATATTTGAACTAAATGCTTGCAATAAAGATAAACATGTCATTCACATTGCCAAGAAAGAAGATGAGCTTAAATTGATGTCTTCTTTAAATACTTTAGCTTACATTGAATTTGATGTTACGTGTGATCTAGATAGTTTCGAGGAGAAGATTTTTGGACATTCTGATTTTCCATGGTTATCGCAAAATATTTTTCATGTTGTTGGCAAACATAATGATAAAGGAGAGTACAAAGTGCGCAGAGTATATATTTGTTCAAATCTGAAACCTCTATTTTTTATGCAACAATGTGATCAATTTGATAATTTCAATATCATATCTAGTACCCCTACTTCGATTATAATCTATATGATAGTTTTCAAGAAAGGGAGTGTTTGGGTGATTGTGATTCTCGAGCCATTTATTTAATCACAAAAGATATGCATGTTGCTTTGCTCTTTGTCGCAACTAACATTCTACAGAGAATGTGATGGAGTCGAGGACGACTCCAATTCAACAAAGGAAGAATGATGAGACCATGCTCATCCCGGATATGACCAATGCTATATCGGTTTGGCGACACTTCATGGCATCCTCTGCATCGTCTACATCTAGAAGGATTGTCGTATCTACATGTCTTTACCGATCCCCACCAGGGCCAAGTCGATCACACAGATCACTTCGTCCTCCACCTTGGCCGCCTCCCATGCTTGATGGTGTATTCAAGAAAGGCGTATCTCCAACTCTTCATATTTGAAGCCATATTTTGGAGAGAACGATGAGCTTGAGTTGAGGACGACTCAAATGCAAGAAGGGGAGGATGATGAGGACATCACTATGACGGATACACTCATGACCTTACCTCCACCACCTCCTATGCAAGGTCCTATCACAAGGGTACACGCACAGCAGCTAAATCAACAGGTGAACTCGTTTCTCGGGTGGTATAATTATATTTTTGAGGATATACCACTGCATAATAATGTGCTTGTGCTTAGGAATCATGGCTTAGAGCTGCAAGGACGTCATTCCTCATCACTACAAGCTATAGTACAAGTTATTCCCGAGAAGGAAGCCAAAACGTCCACCCAGGAGCAGTCCACCTTCCACTGGCCATAACTATTGCATACGGAGTCCGTTCGGGATGAGTGAGTACTTGATTAAAAGATAAATTCGTCCTCTTTCCAACGGATCTGGCCTCATCATCAAATTCCACTCGAGCTGGCCACAGCAGTCAAAATAGTCCGACGGTCTCTGTCTTTTAGGGTGCTGTGCCACCATAATTTTGGGCTGAGTTCCCATGTAATTAAAGTGGCGTGAGACCAACTCCTAGCAGCCATCCTTGGCTATATATATTGGACAAGCCCCTATCTATCTCCTTAGGTTTTGATTTGAGAATAGTTACCCATGTGTGGAACTTTATCCTTGTTCTCTGACTGCTAGAGCAGCGATAAACAAGTTTGAAACCTCAACTTGAGTGTGTGCTTCATCCTTGTTCTTGCTAGTTCTTCGATTGCTCGCAAGAATAGACCTTCGTGGTCAGGTCATCCGTGTTCTTAGCACGGTTGATAACGACGAGGAGTGTGGTTTAGCGATTGCAGGCGCTTATCCTTGTGTGGTTCGTAGCCGGATCGTCAAAGTCATCCTCCGCCAAATCGAAGTTATCCCCTCACCGGAAGATCGGGCCGTCTTGTGCGCATCAGTTGGTCTCACGCCACTTTAATTACATGGGAACTCAGCCCAAAATTATGGTGGCACAGCACCCTAAAAGACAGAGACCGTCGCACTATTTTTACTGCTGTGGCCAGCTCGAGTGGAATTTGATGATGAGGCCAGATCCGTTCGAAAGAGCACGAATTTATATTTTAATCAAGTACTCACTCATCCCGAACGGACTCCGTATACAATAGTTATGGCCAGTGGAATGTGGATTGCTCCTGGGTGGACGTTTTGGCTTCCTTCTCGGGAATAACTTGTACTATAGCTTGTAGTGATGAGGAATGACGTCCTTGCAGCTCTAAGCCGTGATTCCTAAGCACAAGCACATTATTATGCAGTGGTATATCCTCAAAAATATAATTATACCACCCGAGAAACGAGTTCACCTGTTGATTTAGCTGCTGTGCGCGTGCCCTTGTGATAGGACCTTGCATAGGAGGTGGTGGAGGTAAGGTCATGAGTGTATCCGTCATAGTGATGTCCTCATCAGCTTGGGCCCCCACACGCTTACAATGCCCGAAACAGCCCAAAACAGTATTGTAGTGTATTGTTTTGATGATTCTGATTGATTTACGATGAATCTAGAGCTGGAATTAGATCCATTGGAAAGATCTCAGTGTAATCTTTCAATCAAGTCCAAGATCACCCAAATCGGAGTCCGTATGCAAAAGTTATTCATATTTCAAGTCGGTGCTGTCTCAGGAGGCCGAATTGGATTCCAGAACGTGATGGATTTGATCTCTCTCTCCTCTGGGCTCGTGGATGACGTGTTGGAGTTGATGGCCATATCCGTAGTAGTGATGTCCTCATCACGGAAGGTGTTGAGGAGGACATCCGACAAACAAATGCGCATCTTGCACAACTTGAGAACGTCCAGATCAAAACGACTACAACTCTGGACGCAATGCGAACTGCCCAAGGCACCACCAACACTAATCTGGCCACAATAGTGACACGTCTTGAGGAGCTGTCATGCACACTTGCTACTGTTGTTCAAAGCCAAGCTTCCCACAACGACATTGCATATCAAGGTGAGGATGTTTATGCAGGTGATACCGAGTATGATGAGCGTGTCGACTACAATGCAGCTCAAGGTCGTTGACAAACACGTGTCCAAAGACATGGTATGTACCAACAACAAAGATCACCATGAGGTGCGTGCTCGGGATGATTCCTTTGCTAAGGTCAAGTTAACCATTCCTGTGTTTAATGGAAAATATGATCCGGATGCTTATCTTACAGGAATTAGTGTTGATCAAAAGTTTGCATGCCATGCTTTTCCTGCACATAACCAAGTTAGGGCTATCACTAGTGAATTCACAGACTTTGCATCTATTTGGTGGAGAGAACATTGCCACACACATCCGAATAACATTCCCACAACCTGGGAAACTTTGAAACTACTCAAGCGACACCGATTTGTTCCCTCATACTATGCTCGTGACATGCTAAATAAACTACAACGCTTACGTCAAGGTACCAATTCTGTAGAGGAATGAATACTTTTAGGAGTTACAAATTGGTATGTCATGTTATGGTTTAGTTGAGAATGAGGATGCAGCTTTGGCACAGTTTTTGGGTGGGCTGAACCATGAGATACATGTCATTCTTGATTAGAAAGATTACAATTCTATTACTCGATTGTTCCATCTTGCTTACAAAGCTGAACGAGAAGTGCAGGGACGTCAAACGAGGACACGAGCTAACTTGTCTACAGGTCGCACTCACTCTTGGACTCCAAGCGCTTCGCCTGCATCGGCCTCGCATTCAGCTGCACTATCTCCATCCACCAACAAGCAACACACTATGACGTCGACTCCCACACCACGCCCTTACATGGCGGTAGGGCTGCACCCGAGGATAAACACAAAGTGCTTGATTGCTTCTATGGGATGGACCAAGGACATCGAGTGCTACCATCAGAAGGGCCATGGACATATCATGCGTGATTGTCCAAACAAGCGATCTTTGGTGATATGTGATAATGGTGAGTATTCTTGACTAGTGATTTGGATGATGACACGTATGCCATGCTTGCTCTCGACGTTGCGTAACAAGACACTCGCATTTGATCATGAAGTGCATGTTGTTGCTCTCGATGCCGATAATTATTTGAGTATTGTGGTCCAGCGTGTACTCGGACTCGGTATGCTCTGATGAGAGCACAATCGGCATCATAATCTGTTCCAAACCAAAGGTGTTGTAAAGGAACGATCGGTTCGCATCATTATCGATGGTGGCAAATGCAACAACTTGGCTAATCTGATTTGGTGGAGGAGCTTGCTTTATCTACACGACCACATCCCCACCCCTACCACATCCGATGGATCAATTCGAATGGAAAATTGAAGGTAACACGTTAAAATGCGGGTTCACTTTGCTATGGGTTCATACCATGATTATCTTGATTGTAATGTTGTGCCTATGCAAGCATGTTCCATGTTACTAGGTAGACCTTGGCAATATGATACTGATTCCTTGCATAATGATCGAACCAATCAATACTCCCTCATCTTTAAAGGAACGAAAATTGTATTGCACCTAATGACTCCTGAACATATTATTAAAGAAGAACTTGCTAGGACAACTAGAGAGAAAAACCAGAAACATGCTCTAAGTGAAAATCAGGTTTGGCACTCAGTTTCATTCAGTGACTTTTTTTTGTACAAATGGAGTCTACAGTGCCAACTGGGTCCCGTCGTGATGAATATTTCTCACCGACTCGAACGGATTTGAACACAACCCGAAATGAGCTAAGGCGTATAAGTCCATTTAGGGGGTTTAGTACTCAGTTTCATTCTGTGACATTTTTCGTACATGATTGGAGTCTACATTGCAAATTGGGACCCTTCGTGAGGAATATTTAACACCGATATGGACTGATTCGATACACAACCCAAAATGAATTAGGGCGCATATGAAGTCCATTCGGGAGGTTTGCCTCTCAATTTCATTATGTGACCTTTTTCGTACACATGGGTGTGTACTGTGCCAAATGGAACCAGTCGTGAGGAATATTTAACGCCGACTCGGACGGATTCAAAACACACCCCGAAATGATCTAGCGTGCATATGAAGTCCATTCGTTGGGTTTGTCACTGAGTAACATTCTATGACTTTTTTGTGCCTGCATATAGTCTATTTTGCAAATTGGGACCCGTTGTGAGAAATATTTAACACCGACTCTGGCCGATTCGAAACAGACCCCGAGATAAGCTAGTGCGCATATGAAGTGTATTCGGCAGGTGTGGCACTCAGTTTCATTCAGCGACTTTTGTGTATAAAGGAGTCTGATTGCCAATTGGGACCCGTGTGAGTAATATTTATCACCGACTCGAACGGATTCGAAACACAACCCGAAATGAGTTAGGGCGCATCTAGAGTCTATTCAGGTGGTTTAGTACTCAGTTTCATTCTGCGACTTTTTTCGCACACGCATGGAGTAGACAATGCAAATTGGGACCCGTCGTGAGGAATATTTAATACCGACTCGGACGGATTCGAAACACAACCCGAAATGAGTTAGGGCACATGAATTCCAATTGGGGGGTTTGCCACTCAGTTTCATTCCATGACTTTTTTTCGTAAGGATGGCTGTGTGCTGTGCCAATTGGGACCCATCGTGAAGAATAATATCTAACACCGACTCGGACGGATTCGAAACGCATGGGTGGTTTGCCACTAAGTTTCATTTTGTGACATTTTTCGTACTCTGGAAGTCTAAAGTGCCAATTCGGACCCGTCGTGAGGAATATTTAACGCCGACTTGGATGGATTCAAAACGCACCCCGAAATGAGCTAGGGCGCAAACGATGTCCATCAGGTGGTTTGGCACCTAGTTTCATTCTATGACTTTTTCGCAGGTGTGAAGTCTGCAATGCCAATTGGGTCTCGTTGTGAAGAATATTTAACACCAACTCGGAGAATTCGAAACACACCTGTATATGATCTACGGCGCATACAAAGTCCATTCAGTGGGTTTGTCACTTTGTTTCATTCTGTAACTTTTTTCACATCCATTGAGTCTACAATGCAAATAGGACCCATCTTGAGAAATACTTAACACCGACTCAGACTGATTCAAAACGCAACCCGAAATAAGCTAGGGCTCTTATGAATCGTGGAAGCACTCAGTTTTATTCTGTGACTTTTTTCGTACTCAGTCTACAGTGCCAATTAGGACACGTTGTGAGTAATATTTAATACCGACACAGACGGATTTGAAACGCAACCCGAAAAGAGCTAGGTCGCATATGAAGTCTATTCAGTGGGTTTAGTACTCAGTTTCATTCTGTGGCTTTTTTCACACACGCGTGGAGTCTACAATGCAAATTAGGACCAATCGTGAGGAATATTTAACACTGACTCGGACGGATTCGAAACACAACCAAAAAAGAGTTAGGGCGCACATGAAGTTCATTCGGGGGGTTTGCCTTTCAGTTTCATTCTGTAACTTTTTTCGTACGCATGGGTGTGTACTTTGCCAATTGGAATCTGTCGTGAGAAATATTTAACACCGACTCGGACGGATTCAAAACACACCACGAAATAATCTAGGGCGCATATGAAGTCCATTCGGTGGGTTTTTCACTGAGTAAAATTCTATGACTTTTTTCGTGCATCCTATGACTTTTTTCATGCATCCATATACTCTATAGTGAAAATTGGGATCCATTGTGAGAAATGTTTAACACCGACTCTAACAGTTCAAACGAACCCGAGATGAGCTTGGGCGCATATGAAGTGTATTCGGCAGGTGTGGCACTTAGTTTCATTTTTTCACTTTTTTGTACAAATGGAGTCTACAATGCCAATTGGGACCCACCGTGAGGAATATTTAACACTGACTCGGATGGATTCGATACACAACACAAAATGAATTAGGGCACATATGAAGTCGATTCGGGAGGTTTGCCTCTCAGTTTCATTCTGTGACTTTTTTCGTACACATGGGTGTGTACTATGCCAATTGGAACCAGTCGTGAGGAATATTTAACACCAACTCGGACAGATTCGAAACGCACCCCGAAATGTTCTAGGGTGCATATGTAGTCCATTCGATGGGTTTGTCACTGAGTTACATACTGTGACTTTTTTCGTGCGTGCATATAGTCTATTTTCCAAATTGTGACCCGTCGTGAGGAATATTTAACACCGACTCGGATGGATTCGAAACACACCCCGAAGTGAGCTAGGGTGCATATGAAGTCCAGTGGGTGGTTTGCCACTCTGTTTCATTTTGTGACTTTTTTCGTACTCTGGAAGTCTAAAGTGCCAATTTGGACCCATCGTGAGGAATAATTAACGCCGACTTGGACGGATTCAAAATGCACCTCGAAATGAGCTAGGGTGCAAACGTTGTCCATCGGGGGGTTTGGCACCCAGTTTCATCCAGTGACTTTTTTCGCACCTGTGAAGTCTGCAATGCAAATTGGGACCTGTTGTGAGTAATATTTAACAGCGACTCGGACAAATTCGAAACACGAAGTCCATTCAGTGGGTTTGTCACTTTGTTTCATTCTGTAACTTTTTTCGTACATCCATTGAGTCTAAAGTAAAATAGGACCCATCTTGAGGAATACTTAACACCGACTCAGACTGATTCGAATTGCAACCCGAAATGAGCTAGGGCTCTTATGAAGTCCATTCGTGGGGTTTGGCACTCAGTTTTATTCTCTGACTTTTCGTACTCATGGAGTCTACAGTGCCAATTAGGGCACGTCGTGAGGAATATTTAACACCGACACAGACGGATTCGAAACGTAGCACGACATGAGCTAGGGCGCATATGAAGTGTATTCGGGAGGTTCGGCACTCAGTTTCTGATGAGGACATCACTTCTATGGATATAGCCACACCTGCAAATCCATCACCTACACATCAATCAGTCCCCGTTGCTGTAATACAAGGACCGATTACTCGAGCTCGCGCACGTCAACTCAATTACCAGGTGAATGCGTTCCTCGGGCTTCATACGAATACTTTAATGGATGGAATGCTATTTAATTCTTGTGATGATGTCCTTTGCCTTAGGAACTTGTGTGAGGAACCAACCAAGATGAAGGATAGAAGAGAAGTGCATGAGTTGGGTTCAGATTCGACTCCAGGACAGAGCTGACTTGTTTTGGCCGCCACGGCTACATCCGGACTCGGTTTTGGATGTTCTTGTATTTCACTGAAAGCTTATCAAGTCTACTTTCCAACGGATTTGGAATCACATCCAAACTCCTTCTGAGTCGACGGAAATCGTCCAATCAAGCAGTGCTATTTTTTTTGTCCGAGTCAAAAGTGGGCCTTTGGCCTTGTAACAAGGAAAGCCCACTTAAGGCTGCACCCTAGGGTTCCTAGACGCCTCTCCACAATATAAACAGCCAGCTGCTGCCATTAGATGGTGGGTTTTCTTTTGGATCAAAGATAGCAGTTGCTACTTCTTTTAATTGCGCGTGTTGGCTAAACCACCAGAATTACTTGTCGTCGGAAACCCCTCTTCTGTGATTCTGAATGAACTCGTGGTTTCAATTCTAATTTCAGTTGCTTGTTCATCTTGTTCTTGCGTGTTCTTCGATTGCTTGCAGGGACAAAGGCCTTCGTGGTCAGGTTGATCGTGCACCAGCAAGATCAATAACAACTTCGGGAGTCGGTGTAACGATTGCTAAGGCGCATCGTCTGGGGACGGTGTAGTTGGATCGCCAACGTCTTCTTCCACCCAATCGAATCTATCCCCCTCTCATCGAAAGGTCGGGACCTATCCTTCTATCACGTGGTATCAGAGCTCAAGGTTGATCGGTGAGAGATTTTTTTCATCATCCTTTATTTTACCTACAGTCCAGAAAACCATAAAAAAAATAGGCGATTAGATCTCCATTGTCCAAAACAGCTTGTGCCCTTGCTTTTGCTACTTAGTTCTCGGCTTGTTGAATTTACGGTTGCTTCGGCGAGTCAAGTTGCTGGTCTTTAGTTTCAGCCTTTAGAGTTTCGAGTTCGTGTCACGTTTTTGTCACAGTTGCGTTCATAATTTGAGTCGTATTCTGTTAGTAGATCAGATCAGAGTTGAGTTTGTCTTTGTCTTGTGTGGGAGATCAGATTGGGTCGCCAATTTTCTTGCTTCGTTTACTAATCTGCGTGATTCTCTGTGTTTACCAAAGTAGATATCAGTTTCCAAATATAAAAAAGAAGTAGGTCTGCGAATCTGAGAGCCGCACCAAATCAAGGAGTTTTTTAAAAAGGCAAGTGCAGATAGAAAAAAACCGCACCAAATCAGAGAAGTAAAGGCAAGTGCAATTTTTCAAAAGCCGCACTAGATCGTTTGCAAATCAAAGTTCGAGAGAGAGAGAATTACCTTTTACCTGGTTTGCACGAAAGTCTTTTGTGCAGTTTTCGATTCTAGGGTCTCCAGAGATCATCTAAGCGGGTTTTGAGACCCACCCCCACCAAAAAAAAAAGCTTGATGTTTTGGGTGTTTCGACGACGACGTTTGTGTCTCGGCTCGCGTCTCTAGTACGGTTTGGGACTAGGACCAGCCGGTACCGTCGTAAGAACGTTTATTCACTTGCTGTGACTAACGTGGTGAAGGTTACCTTTTGTGCTATTTCAGCCACCTATAGCTCCACAGATTGTCTCCTACTCACCGAAGTTGTTTGTCTTGCTGGTTGCCATCACCTCCTTCTGAAGCTTGGTAAGAACAGTAAGAGCTTGTTTGAACAGGTTGAGAGGAGCGATTTGACACTAGCACACCACTTGTAGATAGGGATAATCTGGTTACTTTGTGTTAGCCATTTTTTTTTGTTTTCTCTAACCATGGCAGGATCGGAAGCCGATAAAGGGGGACAACATTCACCTCGCACACGGGGGATCATACAGCACTTCGAGCGCCAAATGAGGCTGCACACCGATGCGCTTGATGAGGACGTTCGTGTTACCAATGACCGCCTTGGTCAATTGGAGGCAGTTCAAATTGACACCAACACAAAAATCACCGCATTGGAAGTTTCTGTGGGCGCAATCAACACCTCCTTGCGGCATTCTTGCAAAGAACTTGAGGAGAGGATCGTGGTTGCCCAGTTGATGGACATGTGAGCAGCTGCCGCAGAGACAATGAACAGGACTATGCAGCGGACACGAAGTTGAGGAAGAGGAGGATGATAGGCCACGGCGAGCGGCTACACCGCAACCGTCATGGTATGGGTTTTCGACCACCATGACGAGTGCGTGAACATGATGACTCCTAGGATCAATCAAATTCAGCATGCCACCTTTTGATGGGAAATATGACCACGATGCATACCTCATTTGGGAACTAGTCAGTAGATCGAAAATTTGCTTGCTATGATTTTTCCGAACACAAAGGGTTAGGGCTGCAACTAGTGAGTTTACTGATTTTGCCTCCGTTTGGTGGCGCGAGTATCATAATAAGACCCCAAACAATGTGCCACAAACTTGGGATGCTTTCAAAAGGATCATGCGAGCTAGATTTGTTCCTTCATATCATATGCACGTGATTTATTACATAAGCTGCAGCAATTGAGAAAAGGTAGCAAATCTGTAGAAGAGTATTATCAGGAACTACAAATAGGCATGTTGCGTTGTGGGTTAGTGGAAGAAGAGGAAGCTGCTATGGCTAGATTTATGGGAGGGTTGACCCGTGAAATTCAGGACATATTAGCTTACAAGGAATACAATTCTATCACTCGTTTATTCCATCTTGCTTGTAAAGCTGAAAGGGAAGTGCAAGGGCGTCGCGCACGGACTAATGTTTCTGTAGGTCGAACTACATCATGGCAACAACGTACTTCAGCTGCTGCCCCAAACCGTGCATCTTCACAAGGTACAACTAGCAGCCTGCCACACATGCCTCCAACAAAACCAATGCCGCGGGCATCTGAAGCAACAAAGGGGTCAGCACCAACACCCGCCAAGAGCGCATCTTCCGTTGCATCCACGGGAAGAACGAGGGATATTCAGTGCCTACAATGCAAGGGTTTGGGCATGTGAGGAAAGATTGCCCAAGCAAACGTGTGCTGATTGTGCGGGATACTGGTGAGTATTCTTCTGCTAGTGATTTGGATGATGAGTCATAAGCTATGCTTGCCATTGACCATGCAGGAAGTGGGGATGAGAAGGAAGAAGAACACATTGGTGCGAAAATGCGAGAACATTATGAGAGCCTTGTTGTGCGGCGCGTGTTGAGTGCCCAAATGGGAAGGCCAAAGAACCAATGACATAATTTGTTTCAAACCAAGTGTGTGGTCATGGAGCGCTCATGCCGTCATCATTGATGGGGTAGTTGCAACAACTTAGCAAGTTCTCGAGATGGTTCAAAAGCTAGAGTGAAAACAAGCCCACATCCACAGCCATACCACATCCAATGGTTTAACGACAGATAAGATAAAGGTAACGCGATTGGTAAGAGTGCACTTTGCCATTGATTCGTATCATGACTATATTGACTGCGATGTTGTGCCTATGCAAGCGTGTTCTATGTTGTTCGGTAGACCATGGCAGTACGATAAAGACACCTTGCATCATGGTAGAACTAATCAAGACTCTTTTGTGCATAAAGAGAAGAAAATTGTATTACATCCTATGTCTCCTCAAGCCATTTTGAGGATGAACTTGCTAGAGCCAGCAAAGAAAAATCGAAAATATGAGAAGAGTGAAAATCAGATTGTAGCAAAGGAATATGTACAACATAAAGAGGGCAAGTCTAAATCTGTTCATGACAGGAAAGATGAGATTAAACTAAAGGGTGCTTGTTTACTTGCTTCCAAATCTAATTTAAATGAGTTGAATGATGGCTCTGAAGTTTGCTATGCTTTGGTTTGCAAAGAAGCTTTATTTTCATTTGAAGATACATCCTCTTCTTTGCCTCCTGCTGTCATTAATCTTTTGTAGGAGAACATAGATATTTTTCCAAAGGAGGTGCCACCGGGACTGCCACCAATCCGTGGAATTGAGCATCAAATTGACCTCATTCCCGGGGTCTCCTTACCAAACCGTGCGCCATACAGAACCAATCCAGAAGAAACCAAGGAGATACAACGCCAGGTGCAAGAATTGCTTCAGAAAGGGTATGTGTGCGAATCTCTTAGTCCATGTGCTGTTCCAGTACTTTTAGTTCCTAAGAAAGATGGATCATGGCACATGTGTGTGGATTGTAGAGCGATTAACAACATTACAATTAGATATCGTCATCCTATTCCTAGGTTAGATGATATGCTAGATGAATTGAGTGGCTCTCTTGTGTTCTCTAAGATCGATTTGCGTAGCGGATTCCACCAGATTCGCATGAAATTGGGGGATGAATGGAAAACAGCTTTTAAAACAAAATTTGGATTGTATGAGTGGTTAGTAATGCCCTTTGGACTCACTAATGCACCCAGCACTTTTATGATATTAATGAATGAGGTTCTGTGCCATTTCATTGGAAAATTTGTGGTGGTGTACTTTGATGATATTCTGATTTATAGCAGAACTCTAGAACAACATCTTGATCATTTGCGTGCTCTTTTTCATGCTTTACGTGATGTTCATTTATTTGGTAACCTTGAGAAGTGCACCTTTTGCACGGATCGAGTCTCTTTCTTGGCTATGTTGTTACTCAGGGATTGAAGTTGATCAAGCCAAGGTTGAAGCAATACACAGTTGGCGGTTCCAACAACGGTTATCTGAGTCAAAGAAGTTTCTTAGGACTTGCTTGGATTCTATCGCCGCTTTGTGAAGGATTTCAGCACCATCGCTGCACCATTAGATGAGCTCACTAAGAAGGAGTGCCATTTGCTTGGGGCAAAGCACAAGAGAACGCCTTCAACATGTTGAAAGATAAGTTGACACATGCACCACTTCTCCAGCTGCCAGATTTCAATAAAACATTTGAACTCGAATGTGATGCTAGTGGAATTGGGTTGGGAGGTGTGTTGTTGCAAGAAGGAAAACCTGTTGCTTATTTTAGTGAGAAATTGAGTGGGCCTAGTTTGGCTGACCATTATGAGAGCCTCATTGTACAGCGTGCGTTGAGTGTCCAGATTGGAATGTCCGGCCAAAATCAGCGCACAACCTGTTCCAAACCAAATGTGTCATTAAGGAGCGATCATGTCGTGTGATCATTGATGGAGGAAGTTGCAACAACCTTGTAAGCTTGGACATGGTGGCGAAGCTTTCGTTGGAGACAAGACCGCACCCCCAGCCCTACTATGTTCAATGGTTCAACAGTATTGTTAAGGTTAAGGTTACACTCTTGGTGAGAGTACAATTTGCTATTGATTCCTATCATGATTTTGCTGAATGTGATGTCGTACCCATGCAAGCATGTTTTATATTGTTAGGTAGACCTTGGCAATATGATAAAAGTTTTGTGCATGATGGTAGAACCAACCAGTATTCCTTTGTGCATAAGGGAAAGAAGATTGTATTGCATCCTATGACTCCTGATTCCATTCTTAAGGAGGACATTGCTAGAGCTAGTAAGCAAAAGATTGATGAAAGTGCAAAAAAGAAAAATTCTAGTTCTGTTTGTGATAATAAAAATGAGATTAAGTTGAATGGTGCATGTTTTCTCGCTACCAAATCTGATGTGAAGGAACTGGTTGTTGATGAATCTGTTTGCTATGCCTTAGTTTGCAAGGATGCTTTGTTCTCATTTGAGGAGACCTGCTGCTTTGCCTCCTGCTATGACTAACCTTTTGCAGGAATATGTTGATGTTTTTCCCAAGGACATTCCTCCAGGCTTGCCACCAATTCGAGGGATTGAACATCAGATTGACCTCATTCCTGGAGCATCTTTGCCCAATCGAGTGCCATATAGGACTAATCCAGAAGAAACTAAGGAGATAGAACGCCAAGTGCAAGAACTGCTTGACAAAGGGTACGTGCGTGAATCTCTTAGTCCTTGTACTGTTCCGGTCATTTTAGTTCCTAAGAAGGATGGACCATGGCGCATGTGTGTGGATTGTAGAGCAATCAATAACATTACCATTAGATATCGTCATCCTATTCCTAGGTTAGATGATATGCTTGATGAATTAAGTGGCTCTACTGTGTTCTCTAAGGTTGATTTGCGTAGTGGTTACCACCAAATCCGCATGAAATTAGGTGATGAATGGAAAACAGCTTTCAAAACTAAGTTCGGTCTATATGAGTGGCTAGTGATGCCTTTTGGATTGACTAACGCACCTAGCGCTTTCATGAGACTAATGAATGAAGTTTTGCGTGCTTTCATTGGTAGATTTGTGGTGGTATATTTTGATGATATCTTGATCTATAGCAAATCATTAGATGAACATCTTGCTCATTTGTGTGCTGTTTTTGATGCCTTACGAGATGCACGTTTATTTGGTAACCTTGAGAAGTGCACATTTTGCACCGATGGAGTTGCTTTTCTTGGCTATGTTGTTACTCCACAGGGAATTGAAATTGATCAAGCCAAGGTTGAGGCAATTCAGAGTTGGCCGACTCCTAAAACGGTCACACAGGTGTGGAGTTTCCTTGGACTTGCAGGATTCTATCGTCGCTTCGTGAAAGATTTGATGCGTTCTTTGCCGCCGAATGAGTTGTCCAAGAAAGGCGTGGCTTTCCAATGGGGCAAGTCACATGAATCTGCCTTTGACTTGTTGAAAGAGAAGCTGACCCATGCACCACTGCTCCAACTCCCAGACTTTGGTAAGATTTTTAAACTTGAGTGTGATGCTAGTGGCATTGGGATTGGGCGTCTTGATCCAAGAAGGTAAGCCGATTGCTTATTTGGTGAGAAATTATCCGGTCCTCGTTTGAACTACTCAACTTATGATAAGGAATTGTATGCCTTGGTTGAACATTAGAGACTTGGCAACATTATTTGTGGCCCAAAGAATTTGTTATACACTCTGATCATGAATCCTTGAAGCACATTCGTAGCCAAAATAAGTTGAACCGTAGGCATGCAACATGGGTAGAATTCATTGAGTCTTTCCCTTATGTTATCAAACACAAGAAGGGGAAGGATAATGTTATTGCTGATGCTTTATCTCGACGATATACCATGCTTTCACAACTAGACTCTAAAATCTTTGGCTTGGAAACGATTAAAGAGCAATATGCGCTTGATGCTGATTTTAAAGATGTTTTGCTAAATTGTAAGGAAGGAAGAGTTTGGAATAAGTTCATTGTTAATGATTGATGCTAAGTTGTGTCCCGATCTTTCGATGAGAGCAATAACTATCGATTTGGTGGAACCGACTTTGACGATCCGACTACAACGTACGACGACGATGCGCCTTAGCAATCGCTAAACCAACTCCAGAGTGTTATTGATCTTGCCGTGGGCATGATCAACCTGAACATGAGGTTCAATTCCTGCAAGCAACCGAAGAACAAGCAAGAACAATAGTAAAAGCAATCCGAAATTGCAAATAAGAATGGAAAGCAAAATCAAGGTGGGGTTCTATTGAAAATCTTGACAAGGTGGCTGTCCAGCACAACTTGAAGAAACAAAGTTTGCACTTGGCTAAACTAATCAAACAAAACCCAAGTGTCTAAAGCGGTGGCTACTGAGTTTATAAGAGGGATGGATGTGAGAGGGACGTCCTAGGGTTGTGTGCAGCCAAGAGGGGCGTACACAACTTGGACTTGGGCCCCCACACGCTTATAAGGCCCGAAACAGCCCAAAACAGTATTATAGTGTATTGTTTTTATGATTACGACTGATCCACAATGAATATGTAGCTTGGATTAGATCCATTGGAAAGATCTCGTTGTAAGCTTTAAATCAAGTCCAAGATCACTCAAATCGGAGTCCGTATGCAAAAGTTATTCATATTTGAAATCGGTGCAGTCTCCGGAGGCCGAATTGGATTCCAGAACGTGATGGATTTGATCTCTCTCTCTTCTTGGCCTGTGGATGACGTGTTGGAGTTGGCACAAACAAATGTGGTCATATCCGTAGTTGTGATGTGCTCATCATCCTCCCTTTCTTGAATTTGAGTCATCCTCGACTCATGCTCTTCTTTTAGCTTGTCCTCAACAAAAAATATTCTCATGTGAAAATCATCCACATAGCTCAATATTTCTTTCCAGCATATAAAGGCATGTTGAAAGCTTGCACTCTTTGATGCTTCCTCCCCTTCGTGAAGGAAAGCCATCCTAGTAGTCCTCGACTCCATCACATTCTCCCTTTCTTAAATTGGAGTCGTCCTCGACTCCATCACATTCTCTTGCAAAATATTAGTCGCAACAAAGAGCAAAGCAAATGCATATCTTTGGTGATCAAATCAATGGGTCGTGAATCACAATCACCCAAACACTCCCTTTCTTGAAAACTATCATATAGATTATAATCGATAGTAGGGGTACTTGATATGATATTAGAATTATCAAATTGATCACATTGTTGCATAGGATGTGGAGGTTTCAGATATGAACAAATGTATACTCTATGCACTTTGTACTCTCCATTATCATTATGTTTGCCAACAACATGAAAAATATTTCGTGATAACCATGGTAAATCGAATGTACAAAAATTTTCTCCTTGAAACTATCCGGATCACACGAACCTCAAATTCAATGTAACCTAAAGTATTTAAAGAAGAAATCAATTTAAGCTCATCTTCTTCACTAGCAATGTGAATAACATGTTTATGATCAGCGCAAGTGTTTATTTCAAATATAAATATTTCATGTTCATTCACTAATTGTGGCGTGGATATCAAAATGATTTTCACCGTGTATACAGTCCGTACCTTTGACATTACCTTCTAAATCATTCTCAATGGTTGTAGGTGCAACTTCAATTTCCAGCACTTCACATACGTATGGCGCAGCAAAGATATCCTCTTTCGGCACATTTTCTTCTTCATCCTTCTCCCGATGGTGCTCACTTTTCTGCAAAATGTTAGCTACAACAAAAGGTGCAACAATGGGCACCTCAAATGAAGCTAAAGGCTTTTTCAAAGATTCAGCAAGCATGTTTTCAGCTCTACAGGCACATTTAATTAAGTCTAAAAGAGAACTATATGTTTCATTAACAAGAACATCCTAAATTTCATGATTAAGTCCACATATGAACCTAAGCTCAGTAGCTTCTTCACATTCTTGTAAACCACAACGCAACAAACTATTTTGCAAATCATGAAAGTATTCTATAACAGTTTTAGAACCTTGTTTTAAGCATTGAAGTTTAGTAAGCAAATATTCAGCAACATATTCAGGAACATAATCATTTCTCATAAGTATTTTCATGGCATTCCAAGTTTTAGGTTCTTTATCATGTTTAGACATATGCTTCCACCAATATATTGCATCAGCGTTAACACTTTGATCATGGCACTAATCTTTTGGTTTTCGATAAGTCTTAGTTTGCAAATTCTTTGTCTACCGCTATCTCCCAATTAATATATGCATTAGGATCGAACTTTCCACCAAAAATAGGCAATTCAAACTTGATTTTACCTTGTTCATCGGTTGATGAACCCGTGGCGATAATGTGGTGGGGCGGCCAGAGGCAGCGGGTCCATCTTTGGGAAGCGGGTCAGCAATGGGAACCCGTTGTGCACGTAGTACACCATTGTTGTTGCTAAGGAGACGAGGCAGAGGACTGGAAGTTCCAGGAGCAGCAGTTACAAGCATATTAAGTCTAGACAAAATAGTAGCAACGGTAGTGTTAGCAACTCCCTGAGCAGCCTAAATTTTTGAGTCATTTTTGGCGGATGCTTTGGAAGAAACTGGGTGATGAGGACATCCCACCCAAGGATACAACTGCTGCCCTTTCTTCTTCTACGACCGCTTCGCCGTCCCCGGCCGTCATTGTTTCGGCCGCTACTTCGTCTACGACGTCTGGAGGGCTTAATCCGGAAGCAAGTCCATTTCATCTACCTTTGCTGGACCAGCACGCCAAGAACATCCACCGAGGACAGCCCACGCGCCAAGGAAGGCCCAAGAAAAAGCCCAATTCGTCGCCGAGTCCGGTTCGGCCATCCAGGAGTAGCAGTACTTCAAACGGACGCCACGGCCACATCCGAACTCCATTTTCGACGTTCGACAACTCGTTTGAAAGGTATCGAGATAACCTTTCGAATGGATCTAATCCCGAGGCCAAATTCCTCATAGAACGAAGGTAAATCACAGAACAATCTCACGGGACAGAAATTCCAGGTGCTGCACCACCTTTCCCTTTATATTGGGTTCTCACCCATGTTCTTCAGTTTTTATGTTTTGTTATGTTTTGGTAGACCCCGTGTGTGTCCCTCCTCGTGTTTGCGCATGACGACTAGACCGCCCGAGCCGAGAAACAGAACCTCAACTTGTTCTCTTTGTTTGATTTCAATACTACCTTTTCGGTTTGCTTCATACTTTGTTCTTGCGGGTTCTCGATTTCTTGCAGGAACTACTGATCATTGGATCTTGTATCTGTGTGAATTTGGCATTGTGATTGCGAAGCTCCCAACCTGTTTGGTAGGAAGCCCTAAATTCGGTGCCATCAACACCTTCAAATCGACGTATCATCATCTCACCGAAAGATCGGGATCGCCGTCCCCATCACTGGGTACTGTTTTCTACTATATGTCACCCTCAAACTGATGGCCAGACTGAAGTCGTCAAAAGAACGTTGTCTACAATTTTGAGAGCCATTTTGAAGAACAATTTGAAGATGTGGGAAGAGTGCCTACCTCATGTGGAGTTTGTCTACAACCGCTCATTGCATTCTACTACCAAGATGACTCCTTTTTAGGTGGTATATGGTTTCAATCCTCGTGCACCCATTGATATTTTGCCATTACCATGTTCTGAAAAAGTAAACTTAGATGCTGCTAAACGTGCTGATTTTGTGCTGAAATTACATGAGACTACTAAAAATAACATTGAGCGCATGAATGCTAGATATAGAGCTGCTGGTAGTCAAGCTACGAAGGAATTAACTTTTGAACCAGGAGATCTTGTTTGGTTGCACTTGAGAAAGGATAGGTTTCCTGATTTGTGAAAGTCTAAATTGATGCCTAGAGCTGATGGTCCTTTTAAAGTGATTGCTAAGATAAATGATAACGCATACAAGCTTGATTTGCCTGCAGACTACAGTGTAAGCAATTCTTTCAATGTTGCTGATTTGAAGCCGTACATGGGTGATGAAGATGAGCTTGAGTTGAGGACGACTCCATTTCAAGAGAGGGAGGATGATGAGGACATCTCCACAATGGATACAACCAGCTCTAACTCCACTCACCAGGATGAACCACCACTTTAAGGACCACTCACTCGAGCCCGTGCACGTCAACTAAATTATCAGGTGAAGGTGTTCCTAGTTCCTAAGTATTCCAATTAATGATACAATGAATGGGATGCTATTTAATTTTTGTGATGATGTGAGTATTCTTAGGAACCATGGAGAAGACCCACAACGCACAAAGGAGTTCGCGTCCAGAGGGAAGAGCAAATTGGAATCAGATTCGGACTTCTAGAGATGGTCAAATTCAAATGGCCATAACTTTTGATCCAGAAGGCTTCTGGAGGTCTACAAGTACAAGAACGAAAGCTCTAGTTGTCCTCTTTCCAATCAATCCGAGATCACCTCCAAATTCCTTACGAGTCAACAGGAATACACAAAACAATCCAGAACACTTTTCCATTCTGAGTCTAATTGGGCTCTAGTCTTTATTTCGAGTTGTAATCAGTAGGCCCATGTTAAGGCCTAGTGCTGCACACCCTTGGTCTATAATTAGCCAGCCGCCTCTATAGTTAGGGTTTTGGGTTTTGTTTGATTCAGTTAGCCATTGCTACTGCTTGTACTCGCGCGTGCCGACTAGGCCGCCCGTCTACTTGTTCATCGGAACCCCAACTTCGAGTGTTTTTGTTTCAGAAACGATCTGAATTGATATTCGCAATTGAGTTGCTTGTAATCCCTTGTTCTTGCTGGTTCTTCGATTGCTCGCAGGAACAAAGACCTTCGTGGTCAGATTGGTCGCGCTTCCTGCGGGATCAATAACCTTCAGGTGGGTGGTGTACCGGTCGCTAAGGCGCAACGTCGGGTTCGTTGTAGTCGGGCCGCCAACTTCGCCCTCCACCAGATCGACGCTACCTCCTCTCATTGAAAGATCGGGACGCCTAGTTCTATCACCGGGTGAGCATCATCCCGAGAGAAGGTGATGGGAATGCCATCCCACCTGCAGGGTTGGTCGGTGGGCTTCCCGACGGTAGCTTGGTACACGGTGCGCGCGGTGTCCTTCAGCTCGCGCCGGGATTGGTACGCCAAAGAGCCACCAAAGATCACATCCACACGATGGTCGTCCTGCTGGAACTCCAGGTCGAGGCCTGCTTGGTCCTCGCCGGGGTCGTTTCCGCCGGGCCGCTCGTCGCCCTTTGAAAGATCGAAATGGCGATTAGAGGGGGGTGAATGATCCCAAATAAAATTTTCCCCAACTCAAAGTACTCCAAAAAATCTCGCAACAAAAATCTGAAACACCCAAAGATTTTCCTTCAAACTGGTGTTTCTCAGATTCGCACACCCTCCAAACTCGAACAATTAGACAACTATGTATACCCCTAGCTTGCATGGATGAGAACCATGAATCATGTGAGAGATTTTTAATCACAATCCTGGTTGTCAAGTGTTCAAACAAAGAGGAATCAACTCAAAGACTACTTTTCTAAAAGAGATAAAGCTAAAACACCAAAGTCTCTTTCTAGAAAAGTAAAAGCAGATTTTCCAGAACTTGTCCTCAAATGGAGCAGGTTGTTAGTGAGTTTCTGTTGCTCTAAAATTTATGGGAATTTTCCCCCCTGTGAGTAGTTCAGTCGTGAAAAACTCCACCAAAACTCACCTCAAAAATCTTTGTAGAATAAACGTGCAAAATCAAGCATTACAGACAGTCAGGAACTTCGACCAGAAAGTTTGAGGCTCGGTTTTCACTTCATAGCGCTCAAACGGTGCAACCAGTGGACTCAACAATTTTTATAAATATGGATATATTAGTCGTGCACCATCTCCAGGAAGAATCACTGAAAAATGATTTTTCTAGATTTAAAAAAAATAAAAGACTGACTCTATCGCGAAAGAACAAGTTACGGACAAATTTGCAATTCAATAAGAACTTGATCTCTAGTCTATCCTAGGGTGCAAGAAAGATGTAAAACCAAATGAACACACTCAAGACATCCCAGAAGAACAGCATTTAGAAGGAGGGGAGGCAAATCCAAATTACGAGAAAGTAAATTGCGAGAATGTAAATGCGGGAAAATAAATGCTGAATTTAAATTGCGTAATTTAAATACGTAATGTAAATGCGTAAAGGAAATGAAACATTAACATAAATGAAGAACATTTAATTTCTGGAAGGAGAGGTTACAAAGCCTCATATTTCATGTGGGCAAAGCTCAAAGGAGCATCAAAAACCTCAAAACCTTCAAGGGGAAGGCTACCCTCCACCCTTATTTATACAACTCTTGACCACCTACCACCCTTGGATGAGCCTCTAAACCTAGAGCATCCATCAAGGGCTAGGATTAACCCACTCAACCAGCCATGCAAGGTTTCACCCAAAAACCACAACACATAATGGGTTTTCTTGCATGGTTTTCAAAGCAAACTAGACCCGTTATCCTATCAACTAGACCTCAATCCGACGGCCCTCATCAATCCGAGTAGCATCTAGCATCACATCTATTCCCTGTCTTCATGGCTTGCACGGACTCGTCTCCGATCATCTTCCGCGATCCCGGCCGTGCGGACCTCCGGCGCTCCTCGCCTAGTCCACGGCCATCCTTCGCCTCACCATGACCTACCACCGCTCGTCCCGCAACCATCAAAAATAAGGAAACTCCTAACATAGCAATGCCCATAAAGATGTGCAATAAATCCATCAAAATCCACTCATTAAAATTCATTTTCCTCGTTACGGGCGGTAGCACCGAAAGCGAGAAGACCTTAAATTGCTTCCAATTGAAAATCAAATTCAAATCAAACTCGAACAAGAGCAGCCAAGCTCAAATTTAGTCAAATACTCATCACAAACTGGATAGACCTCCACATGGTCCTTCACCCTTCGAGGCGTGGGCATCTCTCGCGCCTCTATAAAAGGCGTCCGACTAACCACGTTCGCAACCGCGCAGTCGTGGCGTAGATTTTATGGAGCAGGCGAAATTTGTCGGCGTCGGCGGGCTATTCCTCGTTGCCCGGGTCGGGCGTCTGCTGAGGGGCTGGCGACCGCCCTCTTTGGGACCGTGGCGGTGCTTGCTGAGGCCGTGGGCGATTCTGCTGGGGCCGAGGCCCTCGTCGGTTGGGCTGGCGCGCTTCCGTCCTTTCACACCCACTGTCGATCGCGGTGACCACGCCGAGCTGGCCGCCTCCAGCGCCGCGGTCTTTCCCCTGCTTCTTATCGCGCGGGGCTGAACCTCCTTCCTTAGCGTCGGACAGCCCCGCCTCGCCAAAGGCGTTGTCCGCGTCTGCGTATCGCTCCGCCATGCGGAACAGCTTGTTGACGGTGAGCTTTGTAGCGATCTCGAGGTCCTCCGTGAGGCGTCTGTCGCGGACGCCGAACTTGAAGGCCTTGATGACGGCCTCATCAGAGACGTTTGAGATCGAGTTCCGTGCGCGGGTAAACCGGCGCACGAAATCTCGAAGGGGCTCACCCCTTCCCTGGATGACTCGGTCCAGGTCCCTTTCTCATCCAGGCCGCTCGTAGCAGCTCTGGAAGTTGGAGTGGAGGGTGCTCCGCAGCTGGCGACATGACCGGAAGGCGCCAGGCACCTGGTTGAAGAGCCAGGTGTGGGCGGCTCTGTCCATGACGGTGGGGAGATAGTTGGCCATTGCGGCCTCGTCCCTGCCGGCCGCCAAGATGGCGGTGGAGTATATGGAGAGGAATTCCGCGGGGTTCTTGGTCCCGTCGAACCGCTCCATTATTGCCGGCTTGAATCGGGCCAGCCGGCGCACTTGCTGGAGGTCAATTTAGTACGCCGGGCAGCCGTAGGCCGGGAGGCCACTGCCGCCCCTGCTGACGTCGGAGTCGCCGTCCGCGGACGGGGGAAACTCGAGACTACGGCGCATCCCGCGCTAACCACGACAGTCATCAGGAGCGTTGTTTGGACGGTGGCGTGGGCGTCGCGAACCTTTTGGCACCTTTGTAGAATATCCGGGGTAAGGCCTCCGGAAGCGTTGTTGCTCGAGCGAGCATCACTGTTGCTCTGTTTTTGGTGGGTGTGCCCGCGCGCCACGTCTTCCCCCTGGCGAGGCGGAAGGGATGGTGACGAGGTGCGAGCCCGCGGGTAAGGAGTCTGCTGGCGAAACGGCCGGTGACCGTGCAGCAAGGCGCCACTACTCGCCAAGAGGCGAGACTCGAAGCCCAGGAGCTGCCCTTGCCGCGGAGGTGAGGCGTGGTCGGTGCATACTGTTGAGTTCTTTACGCCAGGACCGTCGGAGCAGGCGGTGCCGGCCCTCGTAGGGTCATCCATGACCCGACGATGGCCATGACGCTCCACGCCGAGCTCGTCCGGCGAGAAGGAATCGAGCTGTCGGGACGGAGATCGGGCCATCCGCACTCCTCTCGTCAAATAGCGGTGATGGCTTGGTTGATGGCGACACAGGCGAGCCAGCGCGCCTCCAGCGAGTCTACGGGCTGCTTGTAAATCGCCCCGGAGTCGCCTCACGGCTGCCGGCCATGAAGATCCGGCGTTCGAGAGGCGGCAATGAGGCCGAGAGTATGGAGGTGGAGCCTTGGCACTCGGGGACCGCGTCAGAGCCAAGGCTCGCTGATCGCGACATGCTATCAGTGAAGCTGGAGGTGCTGACAACGCTAAGGCAATGAACTTCGGATGAACGAAACTTGGGCCCAGTGCGCGCCCGGTTGTCGGCGATCGGAACCGTCAAATGCAAATGAGGAGGATCGTGCAAAGGCGAGGCCCAAAGTCATGCTCGGGAAAGGAGGGGCGTCGGTAGGCACATTTCGGGAAGAAGAACAAGCGAGCAGGGGACACGGCATTTATCTTGGTTCGAGCCCCTGGTCGGGTAATAGCTTTACTCTAGTCTTGCCCGTGGCGAAGGTGACTAAAAGCTCCTTGGGGGAGGGCGAGCAGGAGCTCGACCTCGGGGCCACTCGGAAGTGGTGGCCGAGGGGGCTCGGCGAGGTGGTGTAGCGTATGGCGAGCTGCGGGTGTATCAGTGCATCTCCTTAGGTTCTTGTCATGCGTTACATTGTTCTTGTGTTGTGGCTTCTTGTTTTCTCTCGCCCCTTTTGATCGGGGTAGTCGGTAGCTTTAGACCCTGGGCGTTGATCTCGAATGCTTCGTCGGGCGGTGTCGTGGTGGCGGGAGCGATTGACCCAAGTTCCCACGCAGGATTTGTGATGTGATTGACCCTAGTTCCCACGGGGGGATCGCGACGGAGTTGGTGACCCTTATTCCCACGCTGGGAGAGACCACGTAAGAAAGGGAATACTATGTTGGAGGTGGGTCGGCGCGTCGAGGTCGAGGAGGTCGCGGAGTCGGACGAGCTTGAAAAACCCTTGCCGAGCTCGGAACCATCCTCCGAGCTCGGGTGACCTCCACAGAGTGAAGAACAGTCCTCAGAGCTCGAGGAAAGCGTTCTAAAGCCGGGGGCCTAGGCACGTGTCGGGATGACCGATCCCGACACATGTTATCTTGTCATCCCCTTACCATGTTCTTGTTGTATTCCATTGTCGCCTTAGGTGGTTTATCTATTATGCATGGGTTCTTGCGATTGCTTAGCCATGCCTAGATTCTGACTAGAAGTGATGGACTTAGTCCATTGATTGCATGATTTGATTAAATGGAATATGATGAGGTTGATTGTTGGATATACTTAGAAGTTGTTGTGGCAACTGTTGGTTAAGATCTAAGGACCAAGTCTTTAGTACCTTCTCTCAAGTAACTATCGTGCGAGCCACACGCCGTTTATGGGACCGGCTTAGCCAAGTACTTATGCATGACTAGGGGTGTTTAAACCACATGTAACAGTGTGAGTGGAGAGAGGGACTCCTATCGGAATTCCTTGAGCTTAGCGGAGTATCAAGGGATGTCCAACAACGGGGGTACTCCTTGATCCACACACACGGAGCCCTGGACACGCGGGACCAACGGTCACAGTCACCCGGGTGGTTTAGATGCACTACCATGCATGTTGGAAAATGGTTTTGTCATGTTTACCTCGGTCGGCACATCGAAGGAAATGTGCTAATAGCTTGGCTTACGAGTGTGGCGTGTCGTGTTGATAAAGTCATACCTCTGCAGAGATAAAACTATTCAAATAGCCGCGTCCTTGGTTATGGATGAGACTTGAGGGTTAAGCTGCTAATTTAGCTAAGAACGGGTAAGATTGCTATGGGATGGGTGTGGAAAACTTCACGAGTATTGGATTGCTTGTGTGTGTAGGAACCGTTCATGAGCGATTGAACTCATAAATTGGGTGAATGCTTGGAGGCATGATAAGATTGTGTGATTGATGTTACTATGATGATATGGGGATGATTTACTATTTATTAGCATTTGAAAATGTTTACAAAGATAGCCATGGAAATCTATATATGTCTATGCTTTACATAAATCTTGCTTAGTGCTGAAATTTAGCCAATCTAGCTCTCTTTTGACATAGCAACCATATGTAGCTAGAACTTAGCATTCACATTTATATTATTATGCGAGTACATTCTTTGTACTCAATCGGTTTGTCCACTTGCTTTAGGTGAGGATGAGGTGCTGCCGGGAACTTTTAAGGGCAGATTTACGATAACGCTTCGCGGCTAGATGCGTGTTGTGGCCTCCAGTTGGTTGCTTGCGGGTTTGGGGCATACCACGCTGGATATTTTGTTGTTTAACTTTTGTTTCCGCTGCTTTATGTCATATTTCCGCTACTCTGATGATGTATTAAACTTATTATGTCGTTTGGGACAGCAGTCCGACTTTTGATGATGTATATATGTTATGTATGTGTTGTTGTATGTGTTGTGATATCAATTGTTGGACTGGAGATGAGCGTGTTGGTTCGCTGTCCTGGGGCTAACACGGGCATATGTCCGGAGCACCCAAGGTTCCTTTGATTCACCCCAGTTGTGTCACGCATTCGGGTGAATCAGCGGAGTCCCGGTGGCGGCTCCCCACATTTGGTCAGGGCGATCCACCGCTTTTTGTAGCCCTTTGGGAGCTTTGCTTGGTCGAGGTTGACGTCAGGTGCCCGTGGCGAGTCGATAGGGGTTGTTAAGAGGCATCGATAGTCGTCGGGGGCTGATGGTAGCCGTTGGGAGTTGACGGGAGTTGCTAGGCCCTAGTTCCCGCGTAGGGGCAGGTATGGCACTGATTCCCACGTATGGGAGAGTTTTCACACGAGATAAACAAATTGTTATAGATGTCTTTTACCCCAGGGGCGTAGAGGTGTAGAGGTCATGGCGTCGAAGTCGAGTAGGGTCTTTGTCCTCGCGTTCGAGCCCGAGCTTGCTGGACCCGAGCCCAGGCTTGAGGAGAGCACCTCCTAGGTCGGAGACAAGCCCCCGAGCTCGTGGGAAGCTGCCATGAGACCCAGTGGGGACGCTTACACGTAGTGAGGTACCGATCCCGATAGCATGGGATCAAGCTCAATCCAGAAGTGCATCTTGGCGCGACCTCGGGCAAGGTGCTCGGCTATATGATCGGAGTCTCGGGAGTAGGCCCGAACCTAGAGAAGATCGAGGCAATCTACAAGATGACCGCCCCAACATCGACAAAACAGGTCCAATGCCTCGCCGGCCATGTGGCCGCCCTCAGCCGATTCATCTCGAGGCTCGGAGAGCGCGGGTTTCTGTTCTTCAAGGCCCTGTGCAAGCATGGCGGCTCCGAGTGGACCCCCGAAGCCCAGCGATCCTTCAACGAGCTGAAATCGTACCTCTCAAGCCGTTTGTTGCTCACGACCCCGCAGCCGGGCGAGACACTGCTGCTCTACGTCGTGGCCACGACTCAGGCCATCCGTGCCGTCCTGGTGGCAAAGTGAGATGGCCGACAGCAACCGATCTACTATGTCAGTGAAGTGCTTCACGGACCAAAGTAGTGTTACCCTCAGGTCCAGAAGCTACTCTACGCTCTTTTCATGGCCTCGCACAAGCTTCGGCATTACTTTGGCGCCGCGTAGTGGTCATTCGGCGGGTTCCCGCTCGGCGAAATCTGAAGAATCGAGAAGCGGGGCGTATTGCCAAGTGGGCCATGGGTCGGCGAGTTTGACATCCGGTTTTAGCACGCCCAATCATCAAGTCGCGGCGCTCATCGACCGTAGTTGAAGCGCACGGCGGGCCCACCTCGAGCCCGAGGCCAGGAAGAAGGCCCTGGACCATGTTCTTGACGGATCGAGTCGTTCAAGTGCTCGGGGTGGCATTCTCATCATTACCCCCCAGGGAGATCATCTGAAGTATGTGATTCGCTTCAGCTTTCCCGCGACCAACAATGTCGCAGAATACGAAGCCCTCTTGTCCGGCCTCTGAGCGTGCAAGTCGCTAGGCATACGCCGGCTGGTCATAAGAGGAGATTCCCAACTCGTCATTAACCAGTACAACAAAGACTACCAGTGCTTAGAGCCCTCAAGGGCAAAGTACCTCGCCGAGGTACGCAAGATGGAGAGGTGGTTTAAGAACCTGGAGGTCGGGTACGTACATAGGAAGGCCAATTTTGGTGCCGATTTCCTATCCAAGCTCAGGTCGTCCGATGATGAGGTTCCACCGAACGTCATCCTCGAGACCTTGGTGGCACCATCCATCGACGTCCAAGAAGACTCGGTTGCCCTCCTCGAGAGTGCTCCCACGTGGATGGACCCGATCGTCAAGTTCCTTGACCTCGGCGAGCTCCCACCTGATCCAGCTAGGAGCAGCAGAATCAAGCGCCGTGCGAGCTAGTACGGGCTCGTCAATGGATAATTGTATCGGCAGGGCACCTTGGGTGTCCTGGATAAGTGCGTCACCCCAGAGGAAGGTAAGTACTTACTCAACGATATCCATTCAGTTCTCTGTGGCGCTCATTCCTCTTTCAGGACTATGGTCAGGAAAGCATTCTGGATGTGCTTCTATTGGCCGAGGGCACTCTAGGACGCTCGAGACATCGTCCGCACATGTCGAGCCTGCCAGTTCCACGCCCGGAAGACACACCAACCAGCTTATGCCCACCAAACCATTCCCCTACCACAGTCGTTCTCAACACAGGGCCTCGACATCCTCGGCCCTTTCCTTGAGCGGTGGGGAAAGAAGTTCTTTATTGCCATTAACACCTTCACAAAGTGGGTCGAGGTCGAGCTAGTCTCGCTATCACGGCTCAAGCGAGGTAAGGTTTTTCGCTCGATTGTGGTTACAAGGTATGGATCCCTTACGGATCATCACCGACAACGGACGCAGATTCACCAACAACTATTCCAAGAATATCGCGAGACCGGGGAACCAAGGTTTGCTACTCCCGGTAAGTCATCCCAGCAGTAGCGGAGCGGTCGAGCACGCCAACGGACAAATCGTCCAAGGCGTTAAGAAGCGAGTCTTTGACGAGCTCAAGCGACGGGGTCGGACCTGTGTGGATGAGCTTCCCACCGTCCTCTGGTCCATCCGCACCACACCGAGCCGAGCGACAGGGGCAACCCCCTTTCAGCTCGTTTTCGGTACTGAGGCATCCTGCCCCCTGAGGTCGTGTTGGGCTCCACCAGGGTTAGCTCGGTCGACCAGGTCGACCTCAAGCTAGAACGGTCTCTTGACCTCGCTCTCTGGAAGAAGTAAGGTGTCGTGCGCTGCTATGGTCGACGCATTACCTGCAAGCGCTTCATAGGCATGCCTCTCGATCGGTACGACCCTGGGAGCTCCTTGTTGGGGATCTGGTCTTAAGACGGATTCAGGATCGGTCCAACTGATGTGAAGTTGAGTCCCGATCTTTCGATGAGAGCGATAACTATCGATTTGGTGGAATCGACTTTGGCGATCCGACTACAGCGTCGACGACGATGCGCGCTTTAGCAATCGCTAAACCAACTCGGAGTGTTATTGATCTTGCGTGTGGCACGATCAACTGAACACGAGGTTCAATTCCTGCAAGCAACCGAAGAACAAGCAAGAACAATGGTAAAAGCAATCTGAAATTGCAAATAAGAATTGAAGGCCAAAATAAGGTGGGGTTCTATTGAAGGTCTTGACAAGGTGGCTGTCAAAGACAACTTCGAGACGCAAAGTTTGCACTTGGCTAAACTAATCAAACAAAACACAAAACCCTAGATGGGGTTGCGGCTGGTTATTTATGAGATAACAAGAGGAGGTGGTCGTTCAAAACCCTAGGAAACCAAATACAATTCGATTACAAGGCCCAAGGCCCACTCGACTCGGACTGGAAAAGTGATGTGACTTGTTTTGCAGTTTCCGGACAGCTCAGAAGGAATTTGAAGGTGATACTGGATCCATTGGAAAGAGGGCGACGAAAGCTTTCAATCAAGTACTCATGTGCCCCGAACACCCTTCTGGATCAAAATTTATGGCCGTTTTAAGTTGGTGCTGTCTCAGGAGGCCGAATTGGATTCCGAACGTGATGGATTTGATCTCTCTCTCTTGGCCCGTGGATGATGTGTTGGAGTAGGCACAACCAAATGTGGTCATATCCGTAGTAGTGATGTCCTCATCATCCTCCCTTTCTTGAATTTGAGTCGTCCTCGACTCATGCTTAGCTTTTAGCTTGACCTCAACAAAAGTATTCTCATGTTGAGATCATCCTCCACAAAGCTCAATATTTCTTTCCAGCATATAAAGGCATGTTGAAAGCTTGCACTCTTGGGCGCTTCCTCCCCGTGAAGGAAAGCCATCCTAGTAGATGTAGATGATACAGAGGATGCCGTGAAGTGTCGCCAAATTGATATAGCGTTGATCATATCCGGGACGAGCATGGTCTCATCATCTCCCTTTCTTGAATTGGAGTCGTCCTCGACTCCATCACATTCTCCCCGCAAAATGTTAGTAGCGAGAAAGAGCAAAGCAACATGCATATCTTTTGTGCTCAAATCAATGTCTCGTGAATCAAAATCACCCAAACACTCCCTTTCTTGAAAACTATCATATAGATTATAATCGATGTAGGGTACTTGATATGATATTAGAATTATCAAATTGATCACATTGTTGCATAGGATGTGGAGGTCTCAGATCTGAACAAATGTATAATCTATGCACTTTGTATTCTCCTTTATCATTATGTTTGCCAACAACATAGAAAATATTTCGTGATAACCATGGCAAATCAGAATGTACAAAAATCTTCTCCTTGAAACTATCCAGATCACAGAACATCAAATTCAATGTAACCTAAAGTATCTAAAGAAGACATCAATTTAAGCTCATCTTCTTCACTAGCAATTTGAATAACATGTCCATGTTCAGCGCAAGTGTTTTGTTCAAATATAAATATTTCATGTTCATTCACTAATTGTGGCGTGGATATAAGTGAAGCATTATGACACAACTCTTCTTTATCACTAGGAATAGCAACAAAATCAGCAATGGGTTCCATTAATAGTTGCTCTCGATAGCACGATTCATGGACAGTTTTTCTCTTCAAAATGATTTTCACCATGTATACAGTCCATACCTTTGACATTACCTTCTAAATCATTCTCCGTGGTTGTAGGTGCAACTTCAATTTCCAACTCTTCACATACGTATGGAGCAGCAAATATCTCCTCTTTTTCACATTTTCTTCATCTTTCTCCGATGGTGCTCACTTTTCAGAAAAATGTTAGCTACAACAGAAGGTGCAACAATGGGCACCTCAAATAAAGCTAAAGGCTCTTTCAAAGATTCATAAGCATGTTTTCAGCTCTAAAAGCACATTCAATCAATTCGAAGACAACTATATGTTTCATCAACAAGAACATCCTGAATTTCATGATTAAGTCCACGTATGAACCTAAGCTCAGAGCTTCCTCACATTCTTGTAAACCACAACGCAACAAACAATTTTGCAAATCATGAAAGTATTCTATAACAGTTTTAGAACCTTGTTTTAAGCATTGAAGTTTAATAAGCAAATATTTAGCAACATATTCAGGAACATAATCATTTCTCATAAGTCTTTTCATTGCATTCCAAGTTTTAGGGTCTTTATCATGTCTAGATATATGCTTCCACCAATATCTGCATCCGACGTTAACACTTTAATCATGGCACTAATCTTTTGGTTTTCGATAAGTCATAGTTTGCAAATTCTTTATCTACCGCTATCTCCCAATTAATATATGCATTAGGATCGAACTTTCCACCAAAAGGAGGCAACTCAAACTTGATTTTACCTTGTTCATCATCGGTGGATGAACCCGTGGCGATGTGTGGTGGGCGGCCGATGCAGCGGCGTCCATGCTGGGAAGTCGGGCAGCAATGGGAACCCGTTGTGCACATAGTACACCATTGTTGTTGCTTAGAGAGGCGGGCGAGGACCGGAAGTTCCAGGACAGCAACTGCAAGCATATCATCAAGTCTAGACAAAATAGTAGCAAGGGTAGTGTTAGCAACTCCCTGAGCAGTCTCGATGGACCGAAACGGTCTTCTTGCAGCGACATTTGCTCACTAGTGAGTTGTACATTGCCCTTCGTGCGTGGAGAATGATGCAGTGAACTCTTGTCACTGACATGGTTAGTAGCATAAAGGGAAAGACAAAGGTTTATGTAATTCCCAATCAACTACTAGGAAGTGGAGAAAGTCGCTCAACTCTCAAGCCTTAACCAAAGCTCTTACAAGTTCTTACCGTGCAGCAGAGTTGTCGGCCGTTGGCGGTGTCAAAAGTTCTTGAAGCTTGGATAAAGCGATTGCAGGGATCGAACAAGCGTGACAAGGTAAACTATGTGGAGCTTGGTAGGCTATACTTATTTCCTATGCAATCTGATAATTCTAGTTATTGTAATGACAAGTAAGGACCCAAAATAGAAATCACAAGTCCTAGTTGCCGATCTCAAAGATATAAGCGAATTTCAAGGCAACTCACGCGCAAAGATGATGTAACTTAATGCAACCAATGGAATGAGCTAAATAAGAAAATTTTCATACCAAAGCTCGTGTTGCAAAAGTTATAGAGAGACACTAGCTAATTGCTTGAGAAAGATAAAGGGCACAAGATTGCTCACTAATTAATACAATTGCACAATCTTTAAAATACTGAACACAAATTAGGGTTTCGCTCAATGTAGTGCTGCCGGCCACTATTATGTTTTCTTTTCTTTTTTTTCTTTTTTTTGGCCTTTTGCCTCTTTCTTTCTCTCTTCTTTCTTTTGGTGACTTGCGGCCAACACTAGTATGAGCAAAGTTTTGGAATCCCTAACTTGATATCACAAGATAGTATGATATGATAATTCAAGATTATGCAATGTATCAATATGAACAGCCCTAAGCAATATCAAATAGCTAGTCTCAATTGGGATCAAAGTATTCGCAAAGGATGAATTGGTTAACAAAGGCATGTATACTGATATTTTTGGAGTTTTATGGATTATGGATGCTACTGGACTCAACCAACTCAAAGGAACAAAACTAGAACACGAAATGAAGCAAAACACCCAAATTCAAAGTTTCTAGGGCAGCAGATTTGTCGCCTAGATTACAGATTCAAAACGACCGAATTTAGAAGGTTCACTATGGAAAGAATTGAAGCTTATGTCCTCAGCTTTCAAAGGAATACAAGAACATGCAATTTGGAGCACGGGTGTGAAAGTTATGGCTCAAAAACCGAACTGCACAGAATACTCCCAATTTTAGCCCGCAGGACCAATTCCGAATCCGAATCAAATTCGGTTTGATGGAATCCGAATCAGAAAGGACACCCAAAAACGTTTTTGTAGAGGACTCTTCAAGGATTCAGGAAAGTATAAAAACTTCCCAAACGGAGTTCGGACGTGAGAATTATGATCAACATACCGAACCGATCTAGATTGGAAGTACAACTTGCTTCAACAAATTTGATATCCAGATTAAACAGATTTAGCTCCAGAATTAGAGTTCATGCCCAACTAGGTTTTTGTAGAGATCGTTCCCAGGTTTTAGGAAAGTGCAAAACCACTAGAATCCGAGCTCGTATGCGAAAGTTATGAACAAAACAAAGTACTGGACAGATTGAAAGAAAAGCTACGCGAAGGAAAAAATCAAGAACTAAAACAAGGACTCTAATGGATCAAAACCTAACAAAACTCACTAAAATAACAGATTGAATCTAAAGGTTGAATTTTTGTGGAGTAATTTTCAATTTAGGACAGAAAACAAAAATAATCTATGAGTATAGAATCTCTCACCGAGCAACTTGGCGCTCGATAACACCTGATGTGAAGTTGAGTCCCAATCTTTCGATGAGAGCGATAACTATCGATTTGGTGGAATCGACTTTGATGATCCGACTACAACGCATTTACGACGATGCGCCTTAGCAATCGCTAAACTAACTCGAGTGTTATTGATCTTGCTGTGGCACGATCAACCTGAACACGAGGTTCAATTCCCGCAAGCAACCAAGAACAAGCAAGAACAATGGTAAAAGCAATCTGAAATTGCAAATAAGAATTGAAGGCCAAAATAAGGTGGGGTTCTATTGAAGGTCTTGACAAGGTGGTCTGTCCAGATAACTCAAGACGTAAAGTTTGCACTTGGCTAAACTAATCAAACAAAACCCAAAACCCTAGATGGGGTTGCGGCTGGTTATTATGAGATAACAGAGGAGGTGGTCGTTCAAAACCCTAGGAAACCAAATACAATTCGATTACAAGGCCCAAGGCCCACTCTGACTCGGACTGGAAAAGTGATGTGATTTGTTTTGCAGTTTTCGGACAGCTCAGAAGGAATTTGAAGGTGAGACTAGATCCATTGAAAAGAGGGCGATGAAAGCTTTCAATCAAGTACTCATGTGCCCTGAACACCCTTCTGGATCAAAAGTTATGTCCGTTTTAAGTTGGTGCTGTCTCAGGAGGCCGAATTGGATTCCAGAACGTGATGGATTTGATCTATCTCTTCTTGGCCCGTGGATGATGTGTTGGAGTAGGCACAACCAAATGTGGTCATATCCGTAGTAGTGATGTCCTCATCACCAACACCAACAAGCTATCCCCCCGCAGGAGGGTCCCACTGTGTCGCTTCAAAGATATCACACGGTGCTTACCGACCGGCCATGCCCGATGGTAGAGAGCTCGCAAACTCGTGGAACATTGACCAGCTCGAAATTTTATGTCCGATTCGCTTTTTTATTTTACGATAAAATGGTTCTCGCTTTATCGCCTATGCTTGTTGCCCTTTAAGCTTCTTCAGATCTGGAGCGAACGCGACTCTGGTCGTGGTCCTGTGGTTCACCGAGGGTCAAGCCAAAGACTAAGCCGATTCTTATCGCGATCACGCCTTCCTCCATGGCAAGGCTCATTCTAGTGACAACGCCCACGAATTCGCCGGCCCCAGATACTCAGGTTTCGGTCTAGCCGCCTTGCTTGAACAAATGTTGCGATCTCAAGGTACACCTCCGGGCCACGTCATCAGGTGAAGTCGACTCTCATCGCAGAAGTCGACTATCCCCTTGTAGCAGACTTGTACTAGGGACCGCTCTTGGTAAGTGCTTCGGAAATGAGTCGACCTAGCATTGGTTTGCTCGCAAGCAAGTTTGTTTTATCATTCATGCTTATAATGCTCGCTTGTTCCTTTGCATTCGAGAACCGTAACCTCGAGCAATGGTCTTCACTCATGTGCCATAGGGATCAAGCTCGCTCTATGTATTAACCCGCAATGGAAGATTCTTCTTCACTACCTATATTGACACATCTCTTGCATCTCGGGGAAGCGA